>JANHFK010005358.1:75958-90713 GCA_036250565.1 Sibynophis collaris | reverse complement strand
CATTACATTTGGGGGGTTTGGGCATGCATTCGTGCATGTGTGCATGTGCTTTGGGCACTTGGCACCAAAAAGGTTAACCATCACTTTTGGAGTACTAATGGTGTTTGTGATATGGCTAGATTAAATTGTAATTGCTGGCGTGGCTATATATGGAAAGGAAATCCAAAGCTGCAAAGACAGAATTAGTGGGAACATGGAATATAAGACATATGGACGTGAGAAAGCTTAAGCCAGTGAAATATGAAATGAAGTCTCTACTTTGATTATAGATAGGACTTTTTGTCAGTCACACCAAGCTGTAAAATGTGCTTATAAAAATAAGGATCCCAGGGCATCTTATTGTTCTAATGCAAAACCTATTGAGAGGTCAGAAAGCTACAGTTCAAACAGAACGTGGTTAAAAGATTGTCTCCAGCCTGGCAAAGGAATGAGATAAGGGTGAAAACTCTTCCCATATTTATTCAACATATATGATTGAATATATATTAAGGAAACATGGATTGAAGGAAAATGACCGTAGCATGGTTTTAAAACTGGTGGAAGAAGCATCAAAAACCTATGCTAAATTATGATGGCTGAAAATGTAAAGGATCTACGACTCTGGTAACTGAAGTCAAGAGGCACAGTGGAAAAAATAATATTAAGAAGATCAAATAATAGATACAGCAACCAGTCTTAGTACTGAAAGTGAAAAGTGGTAGGTAGCTTCTTATTTCAGGATCAAGCGTGAACAGTAATGGTACAAGCAGCCAAGAAATACAAGTAGACTAGCATTTAGAGTACCGTAATTATGAAGGCTTTGGAAAAGATAATCAGATGCCATGATCTGTGGTTTACCTATAATGATCAGAAAAGTGTAGGCTTTCCCTAGAGTGTTCCATGTAACACTCTAGGGAAGTGAAATTGGACTTTGAAGAAGCTGGGTAGAAAGAGTATTGCTACTTTGACAGTCCATGTTAAATAAAACTCTGGAGAAACTATGAACAGAAAAGGAAACAAATCAGAGAAGTATAATCACCCCGGACTTCTTATTCAAGATGCAAATGATGAGGCTCAAATTGTCCCACTTTGGACACTTTATAAGAAAATCTAGCTCTCTGGAGAGGGTTCCAATGCCGGGAAAGGAAGAAGGAAAGGGAATAAGAGGATAATCAGCACAGTCGGTTACTGTATCAATGGGTGCATCATTAGACAAGCTGAAAGATCACGTTAAGGTCAGATCACCACGAAGATGATATGGTTGCTAAGAGGAAATGTTAGCTTAATAGCTCCAGAGAATGAGAGTACTGCATCTTTCACCACTAAGTTAAAGGCGCCAACTATTGTGTGGTGAATTATTCTCTTCTATTGGTCCGGAGTGTTTGTGCAGTGATTCCGAGTTCCAACTTGGTAACTGGAAAAAAATCTTCCGCCCTCATGTTCCATATCATACCATTTCGGATGTGTGGATTTCAGCACTTAGAATTCCTTAATCAGAGTAGCCTTTGTTGAGAATTCTGTTTGTTGTCAATGCAGCCAAAGCTGGGGACATCTAATCTAAAAGTAAAAAGCCACAGACACTCTAGTCCTTTTTTTTTAATTTAAAAAAAATACGGGAACAGCTTTAATCATTTTGATTGTCTTTTTTATTTTTCGGTTTTTTTATCTTTTCCAGTTCCAATGAGATGACAAAAACTGAACAAACCTTTCGGTTTGTTGAATAAAAATTCAGGCAGCATTTTCCACCGGCTTACTGCAGGATTTCCACCTTCTATTATCCTACTTACAGATCTCTTTATTTGCTGAGGGAATATTACTTCTGTCACTCTCATAAATTTTCAGTCACCCTCCTGAGTCCCTGAGGTTGTCTCCTAAATAGATATTATATGTTCACCATTTATTCATGAGATTTTTATCTCACCTTGATTTTTCTGCCAGGAGCTCAAGATAGCATGCAAAGTACAATTTTTTTTTCATTTTATTCTCTGGGGAAATCCTGAGACCATCCCAAGATTATTCAGTGATTTGAGGCAGGGGTGGGTTCTACTTACCTTCGCTAGCAGCTCACAACGGGAGCGTACGGCGCTTCTGCGCATGCACAGAGCATCCATGATAACATCCAGGTGAGTGGGCGGAGCCTCCCGCCGCATTTATTACCAATTCTAAGAACCGGATAGAATTGGTAGGAATCCACTACTGGTTTGAGGGTATTTGAATATCAGCAGATTTTTTTCAATGCTCAAACCACTCTACCGTATCATCACAAAAGAACTAAAGCCTAGCCCACTGATGTCTAACCTTTTTGCCGTCACGTGCCAAAAATGGGAGGAGCGTGGGTGGGTTGCACATGTGCATGCCCACACCTATAATTCAATATGCCCCGCCCCCAGCTGTTTACGGCCTCCGGAGGGCCTCCAGGGAGTAGGGAAGGCCGTTTTCACCCTCTCCGGGCTCCTAGAAAGCCTCTGGAGCCTAAGGAGAGCAAAAAACGGGCCTTCCCCACCCCCTCCTGGAGGCCCTCCAGAGACCGAAAACAGACTGTTTCCCGACTTCCAGTGGGCCCGGAAGGCCCGGAAATCAGCTGGCCGATGCATGCATGCACGCTGCAGCTGAGCTAGGGCAATGCTCGTGTGCCCACCGATATGGCTCTGCGTGCCACTTGTGGCACTCGTGCCATAGGTTCGCCATCACTGGCCTAGCCCATTCTATGTACTTACATGGAAGCAAATCCCACTTGCTCAATGTGGCATAGTTAATGCACTGTTTTAAGAAGAGCTTTGAGTATGGCTTAGGAAGCAGCATATTTTTGACTCTCATCCAAAATGTGCCACTCCTTCAGCTATCTGATTTGATTTTTATTTATACAATAGACAACGGCTAGTGCAGATTAGTAATGTGGTTGGTTCAATCCAACTTTCCTCAAGGTGATGCCCTCCTGGATGGGGAGAATCTCAGCATCTGGGAATGTCTAGGTATTTTGACACTGTGACAAATCATTATTCCTCAACCTGAAAGATGTTTTTTGACTTCCATTAAAAAAGGAGATGGAAAAGGATAGGAATAAAAAAGACTTTAATTTAATCTCTGAATGGTCACTTTCTTGGTCTCCGCAATTGCTTTTTACTGGTAAACTGCATGTTGCTCTTTTTGGAGGCTGCATCACTTTCTGTTTTTCTAAATGGTAAGCAGAGATGTATCCCTGAAATCCATTCTAGATGAACCAGAGAACTTTTCAAGAGTTGAAAGATGCGTCATGACTAATAGCATATAAAAGGTGGTCAACTGATGCCACCCCCCCCCAAAGCTGCCTTTGGCTCAAAATGCAATTTAATCTAACCCTGAGAGCCATTCCAAAAGTTTGCTTTAAAATAAAAAAAAAAGAATTGCCCAAAGCTTCACTCTGAAGAAAATGATACTGTTTTGATAGGTAACTTAGGCAAGAAGGAAAAATAGATATCATTCTTTATCTTAATTTTTTTTCTGGGTTTATATGTAATGTTCTAACCACGGCTGAGTGGATTTGTTCCATAAATATCAAATCATTTCTACTTTATTAAAAAGCCTGGCTCCCCGTGGAGGAGTGAAAATGTGTGTTAAAATAAATTTCCGTTCCCAGACCCCTGCCAGGAAAACATAGCCCCACCTCAACCTTCCAGCCAAATTCATAAGGTAGCCATAGATGAAGGGGATGAAGTGGAGTCTACTCAAAGCCTCTTCAAATCCTTACCTGCCCCAGAAAATATATCTTCCCTTTAATTGCCAAAATCCACTTTTCTCTCAGGGAAGAAATCTACAGTTACTGTGTTTAAACCTGGAAAGTAGAGGTAGGAGCTTAGATAGCACAGTCAAGAGACAGAATTTTAAAGTTTCAAAAAGATCAACTTCATAAGACAAGCTGAGATTGGGGATAGTTTAGCTTCCCATAGGAAAACGAGAAAAGAAGGAGGAAGAGTTATTAGTCCGGCATCAAAGGTAGAATCTGAGTTTTATCAGAAAATTGTAGGGTGGATAACTGGGAGGAGGAATTTGATAAAATTGAATCATGGCTGACAACTAAGATAGATCTTAACCAGTAGTGGGTTCCTACCGGTTCTGTCCGGTTCTTAGAACTGGTAATAAATGTGGTGGGAGGCTCCGCCCACCCACCTGGACATCATCACGGACACTCTGCGCATGCACAGACGCTCCATGAGCAAAGCGAGCCAGTAGCAAAGGTAAGTAGAACCCACTCCTGATCTTAACATCAGTGGCTGTTGAAGATTGGTGTCAGTTAAGGAAAGCACACAGGGGGTTTGTGATAGTCAGAGGGATGGGCCTTACAATGCTGTATCAGTAGTTGTTCCTGGGATGTTATGATGGTAAAAGAAACACACACACACACACACACACATACATATACACGTGAGTTGCATTCAATACCAAACTTGTGAGATGTCCACCCCCAAACCCATCCCATATATATGAATTACTTAAAGTGTCCTTGTAAGATAGGGGTGTCAAACTCACACCATGGCAGCATCATGTGATGTATCGGGACTGTTTTCCCCTTCGCTAAACCAGGCATGGGCGTGGCCAGCACGTAACGCATCTAGCCCAAAGGCCGGGAGTTTGACAGCCCTATTGTAGGGGAACAGTCACAGCAAGTTGAACTGACCCTTATTAACAACAGGGGGAAGACTCAGTCAGGAATCTGTGGCCAATAAACCAAATTGTTTACACTCACTGATCATAGCTCAGAAATAGTATAGCTGCTATACTGACCTAGGAGGACGGGAAAAATAAGAAGATCACTGAAGTGGGGTTATCAAAAATATTCTAATCTCAGGCTATACCTTTCCTTTTTCTTGCCTTTGCAATTAAGTAGGCCAAGGGTAAATGAACAATAGATGTTCCTTTGCTCAGGGGTTCTCAACAAGCTGCAAATGTTTTGAGGGGACCTAGTGTTCGTTGATGTATTGTTTGCATGCTAATAATATTATGTTGCATCCCCAAGGTACGGTAATTTTGTCGCTTCAGGCGAGGTTTAGGGTTTGGGATAACACACTGGTTCAAGGGGATTTTGAAGACTTCTGAAGTGGAAAAAGGCAGAATCCAGAGAATTCTGCCAATGAAAAGAGGATGCGTCAAGGGACCTGGTTTATTCTTTGCAGATGATCTTTTGATTGGTTAACTATGGGCCATCAAGTCATTTTTGAGTCCTAGTGACCACATAGATAGATTTTTTTCCCCATGACGAAGATGATCTTTAGTAGAGGTTAGAGAAACAGAAAAGCCAACTGCTAGGCTGACTAAGGGAAGTTGCTAGCTGGTATTTTTAAGCCCTTTCTGAAATCTAGATAATAGTGACTGAAATGTTTAGAAGACTAGAAGGTCAGCATATCTCACAAAAAAAACCCCTATATACTTACAGAAGTTTTAGGCTGCAGAATTCTCTAGAAGGGAGAAAAATGAGGCATTTTAGATACCAAGCTGAGACTGCACTCTCTTTTCTGAGTCTTATCAGCAGAAAAACCAATAGAAGATAGGAGACCCCAGGCTTGGTTTGAATAGCTGTAAATCATGTTCCCAGGGAATGTACTTGAAAATCAAACGGCCTGTTTTATAAAGGGGAAGAGTTTCTGTGGGGGGTGTTTTGCACTGACTTATCTATCAAAACCTGAGAATCCACAAAAAGCCCTGGTCATAAATACACAATGCCTTTCAGATCCACAGCAGCTACAACTTGAAAACTGAATTTTGTAATCTAGATTTATTTTAGATTATTTTAAAGATGAATATTGCTTTAGGTCCAGATAACATTGCAAGCCACAAGTCTCAATTAAATAGCTGAAAACAATTAAGCATTCTATGACTATGTTTATTGAGTTGTATGTCTGTCACACTACCACAACCAAAAAGGTGGGCTGTTTAAAAATATGCCATTCCTCGTCTCAGATTAGGATAAAAATTAAGGTCTCCAATTAAGATAAACATCCCCTAGAAAATGGAATTTTCTAAAACATTCCTCCTGCAAAAACATATTTTACTTTCTACTCTCCATCTCAACTATGTTTACAAGCTGAATGAAAGTTGGCACCGCAAATTAATTATGCATGCTTTTGCTTCTAACAAGTTCTTTCCTGAAATATCTTTTCCATTGTTTCTTGTGATGGGAACCCACTTTTCCCCAAATGATGGAATTGTAATTAATCTCCTGGGAAAGGTATTAACTTCAGGTTTTTTACCCTTCTAGTGATTGGGTTTTAATAGAGCTTAGTCTGGTATTTCCCATGAACTTACTTAGTGGCTGTGGTTGAATCATAATATGGATTGTTTGACTTTAGTGTAACATATGCAGTGCTTTTCATTGTGATTATTCTGTTTTGGTAACTTGTAACCTTAAAACGCTACAGTGATTATTATAGTCAATCATATGAAAGTCCAGGTAATGGTTTATTCATAATTCATGAAGCCATGACTTACCAAATGTGTGAAGGCTGCTTCAATGATGTTTGATTTCCACCAAACCAAGCCAAACCCAACCCAACCAAATCAATAAATGGATTCAACTTATGGGTAGCATTCATCCCACCAGGGACCACTGGAACGGCAAAACTCCCAAGTCCACTCAGAAATTCATTTCAGGAAATTGTTTACATCCCTCTTATAAAGATTTAAAAATGTATAAAGGAGAGACACAATTTAAATTAATTACATTTAGCTTTCATGTATTTTGGTGGTAGTTAAACATATGTTTTAAACACTCTCACCGAACCCAATGAGATTTAGAAGTTCTGCATGTAGATATTTGATATGTTTACTTATTTGCATGCTTGGATTGTATGAAGCTTTGCTTTGATGCATTTTGAATGAAACACCTTGGAGCTGCTTCATTCTCTTTTAAGGAGAAAGCAAAGTTGCTTGGTTTTGTTCTGTTTCAGGGACCCTCTCTCCATTCTCCCACAGCACCTCAGAAGTCTGAGAGGGATCCAAAAGCCACCATCTACATCCCTGAGGCTGTCCTTCCTTCCCTACTAGGTGACTCCAATATGTGCTGTACGCAATCACTAGTGCTCCTCTCAGAACATTGCCAATGTTCTTTTAGGCTTGGTGACTTTAGCAAGAATTCTGAAGTGCCATGGATTGTCCAGAATGATGCTGCAGCCTCATAGCAGGAAGTTTCCTTTCTACAACCAGGCAACCACACTGTGGGGAATCCCCAAACTGTTCAGCCTGGAAGCACAAGGACCTTCTCTTCCTGTAACTAGTCCCCCCAGCCCCCCCCCCCCCTCACTGTTTATTGCGGTAAATCATGTGGCCTCTTCACTTTGGTGGGATTGCATGGCCACTGTGGCCTACATTGCTTCATCACACTGTGTGTGTCAGTTGCTTCACAGACAGGTCCTGTCTGAAATTTCTGCAAGCTCTTTAGCGATGTGAACAGAAATGAGGGTATATCACAAGGCCACACAAGAAAGGATCCCAAAGGCAAAATACCATAAAATAGATAAAATGTAAAACTTTGGATAGGAGGAATCAAATATCGGTATAGCAGATCTTTAAAATAATCTCCAATCATTGGGCAGTAAATCTCTTTGCAGGTTAATATGCATTTGTTTTACCAGCTTATTTATGAACCTGACACTGTATGGGCTTATTATAATTTGACTGTGCTGGAAAGTGAAGTATTTCTTCAAAACAAAAATTTGATAAGTAAATGCAGATTCAGTTAGAAATTAATTACACTTTTTGTCCTCTTCGGTTATGCAAGAATAAATCTAAAAACCTGAACCTCTCTTTTGTTCAGTTAAAAGCATCCAGATACCTACCTTGTACTTCATTTTCTGGGACAAATTAAATAGAAGATACTTGTATTAAAGATTCAATTTATCACACACAAACACAAACCACGTTGCTCATTAGAGCCTTTATTTCCACTACACAATCAAACCCATGGGACTTTCAACTCAAAGCCACATGGTAAAGAACTTTGTGTAATGAAGAAAGAGAGACTGAGCTCACACAAATAGCGATGTGCTTTCACAATGAGAGTCATTTTATATGTAATATACAATATATAATTACAATTGTTCCAAATGAGAATGACTCAAATTTTCCAGTAATCTTTCCTGTTGGTGGTGTGTAGAATGTAGTTCTAGTCATTTTTTCCTATGACTTTGGACTTTAGAAACAATAATTAGCAGCGTCAGCATGTTATTAACTTTGTCAGTAACCTTTCCCTTACCAGGCATCTAATGTGTTCGGACACAGATTCAGAACAGTCCTGAAAGTTTGCTTCTGCTGTTTTTCAAATGATGTGAACAATTATAAAGTGCATATGCAGAACATTTGGTTTAAGTACTTTGTATGTTATCCTCTTAATATGTTGGTTTTTGAGTAGCCAAGTGAGGAACTTTTCATTTTCATGTACAGAAAGGGGAAAATATTAAATATAAGCCCTAATAAAGGTATGTATTAAATATATCTTAAATAGTTAAATGAGAAATACATAGCATTAAGTGCTGGTAATTATTGTAGTAAAATAATGTAACTGTTGTTTCCCTTCTGGCTTCATCCACTTGTTAGTTGTTATCCAAGGCATTCCACTTGAAGGTCAAATCTGAGTAGTTCTTGGTCCAAAAAAGATAGCATCTCATTCATATAGTCTATAAACAGGCTATACACTTTTCTAACTCTGAAGAAAAGCAATGGAAAATATCAGCATATTTTGCATTTCAGGGTAAGCTTCAATGAGATTCTAAAGAGAGTATCTTTGAGAAGGTGCAGAGTATACTCGCCTTGCACAATGCAACCATACTTGGTGTCCATAATAACAGTTAGAAGATTGCAGATCAGTGTAAAAAAAACACTGAATCTACAATAGGATAAACACTTGGAAAAGTTGGTCTGTTTAAACTGGATTAATATACCTGACAGAGGGTCAGATTTTCACCATTTTGATTTTGTTAAAAAAATATACCTGCAAGTATGGTTAATTAATCTAATGAAATAGGTAATTTGATAGATAAAAATAGATGTCAAATTTGAATGGATTTACATACAATTTTTTCAGGCCCAACAGCTAAATTTATCATAGCTTTGCATCAGGGGTGGGTTCTATTTTTTTTTACTACCGGTTCTGTGGGCGTGGCTTGCTTGATGCGCATGGCTTGATGATCATGTGACTGTGGAAGTGGCCATTTGGTCATATGACTGGGTGGGTGCACCAATTTAGCAGTCCATTTTGCCAGGGAGCAGGGGGTTGGACTAGATGACCTCTGAGGTCCCTTCCAGCCTTTCTGTGCTGTTTCAAAGCATCCTCTGAAGCTGTGTCTAGTGCCAGCCAGGTTTGTGGTCCTCCCTCCCTCCTCCTCCTTCTCCTCCCCCTCCTCCTTCCTTCCTTCCTTCCTTTCCTTTCTTTCTTTCTTTTTCTTCTGTGAGAAACACACCCCTCCAAATAAAATATTACTCCTAAGAAATGGCTCCCAGAAAAACAAGCTGCTAATAAACCCACCATACAACCTTTTTTACAACACCATACAGCCTTTTTTACAACTGGTAAAAAAATATTCACTCCCTACGTATATCTGCAAGATCCATACAAAGTTCTAATATTGTTCAGAACATCAAAAGGTGCATACTTTCTTTTTCTTAGAAATATACAATTATATCTAATATCTACACCAAACAAGATTTTTACCTGTCCATATTGGCTGCTGCTACTGCCACCATAGGATCCACTTGATACCCCCTGTACAGAAAATGTATGGAGTTAATATGTGCAGTTAATTTTTTTCTTGAATAAATGCATCAATACCTACATATGTCACATGTGCCCTCTATGTAAAGAGCCCTATCATTTGTGTATAGAACCAGTTAACAGTAGAGGGCAATATTGGCTATGATTTGAGGTTCCTCAAAAGAAAATGATTAAAAGCACAATTGCTCTTATCCCACCTACATACCTGTTTTCACACAGAAATGATTTAACTATGAGCTGTCTAGAACATCCCAGCTATGGATAGAATGCGTATGATTCCCATTGGTATCTTTTTCCTAACAAATTGTACCATTACAGGGAAGAAAAATATATTTACCTTTGGACAGTTGCTACTGCTGATTATTTTACCAATAGTGCTCTGTAAGGGAAAACACATGTTCAAATGTAATGAAAATGCACTTTTTTCTTTGGATTTCGTTATTTTTCATTAAGAACTACAAGTCTTTCCTTTCCAAGACACACGAAGATCAGACAACCTAGATTAATGGACACAACTATCACCTCAACAACAATATGGAAGTAATTTACCATATTTTTCCGTGGTGCTTTTCAGTTTAGTTTTCACTAGTGGTGAAAGTGACCCTGGCAGTTTCCCATTGATGTATGAGTCAGTTTCATCCTGCTCAGGTTGCATATTTAAATTTTATCTTTCTTCCTTGTTAAAATTGAGACTTTTCAATCATTGCAAAATAAACTACACCTCTGTAATCTAATTCAGTGTACTTTCTAGAATCTAGATCAACCCTTCCATCTACAACATACAGTGAAAGCTTTCCATAAATAAAATAAATAAAAATATTTTAACATATTGCAAATAATACATTTCCTGCTTAGTGACTTAGAGTTTCCAATATCTGATGCATAGAATGTACAGAAGGAAAGTAACAGAATGACTGAAGCTATTGTATTTTATTTAAAACAAACAGTGAATTATTATACTATTACTTAACATTCCACATAAGCTGCAATGTTATGACATTTGCCCAGGGGTGAAATCCCCCCAGTTCTATTCAGCTTGCCGAACTGGTAGTGCTGGTGGCAGGAGGTTCCGCCCCCCCCCCCCACTGGGACGTCATTATGTCCCATTGTGCATGTGCATAAGAGGTGCGTGTGCACATAGCGCATTCATGCTCCCATGCAGGAGCACACCCAAACCGGTAGCGAAGGTAAGTAGATTTCGCTCCTGCATTTGCCACTTCAAACCGCCATTGGGAAAGATTGTCAGATTATTCTAAGTGCCATTTAAATCAAGATAGGTAGTTTAGAAAAAGGGACCTACCCCATCACAAGGATTTCTGTTCCCCTGGGAATAGGAACCACCCTGTAGTAAGGCAAAAAGAAACAAAATCATATAGTTATTTCTTTTTAAGAGAATATAGTATCCCAATCACTGCTATATGGTATATTGATCACATAGTGCTTCCATTGTGAGTCAGCATCCCAGCCTTCAAGTGGCATGAACACGTTGAAGATGGCTACAAATTGTTAGAAAAATAGTGGGGCCCTGTGCTCTGTAGGTGACGTGGCACCAGTGGTGGGTTCCTACAGGTTCACTCCGGATCTTGAGAACCAGTAGTAGTGGCGGCGGGACACTCCGCCCATCCACCTGGATGTCATCACGGATGCTCTGTGCATGCGCGCGGGCTCCCATTGCAAACCGGTAGCGAAGGTAAGTGGAACCCATCACTGAGTGGTGCCTTCACTCCTCTTACAGTAAAGAAATGCAGCTGAAGACAAAGTTCACTTTGTTGTTCCGCCAGTTATCCTGGTTTAAGCTGGATAGTCTGGGTTGTGGAATGTGGGAGAGTATGTAAAAGTGCTCTGTAGGATTAATTGCTCTCATTAAGTGATGCTGCTAAGATGCTCCAAATGCCAAATCTTGGAACTCCACACATATCTCTTGCAGAACAGTAAATTAATCTCTTGCCAGAGGATTTTGAAATCAGGCTGAGAACCCATGGTATAGAGCTTGCTCCCGATGGAGGTAGCAACAAAAGAGAACTTTAAAAAACAGTTCAAGGAGATGAAGTTTCACTGCTTTTTAAGCAGTGGAAGAATCCTATGAATAAACAGGTGGTTGCGCAAGCACTGTGGAATAGAAACCATTGAAAAATAATTCTCAAATTTGTGTGGAAGTTAGGAGAAAATTCTGTAGCAGGCACTGATGATATCCCAACCAGAATTCATTCATTAGCTGCCAATCACCAGTGGTAAGTGGGTCACACCAAATTTAAAATGCCCATTCTAAAAGAATAATGTGTGTGTGTGTTGCTGTGTTTGCGCATGTGCATGCAATCTATAACAGAAGAGGTTATTTTTCTTGTTGAAAAGATGTTCTATATTCTGAGTACAAAATAGGCAGAAACTGCACAGGTACATGAAACTTAATTGTCTGAAAACAAATAATGGTTTATATAGGAAAGCTTACTTCACCTGAAGCCACTAACAAAAAGGCTTTGGTTACAAGGCAATTGTCATGGGAGTATGTGCTAGATTTCCAAAGTGTGGGATGCCCTAATTTGCTCCCATGCTCATATAGATTGAGAGTAGTGGCTGTGAAGATCTGGAGCTGCCAAAGCTCTTAACTTAAATCAGGTTGTTGGGAAAAAGAAATAAGAAAACAGAATACTTATTTGCTTATTTATTTGTTTACTTTCTATCTATTGACAAGAGCAATAGAAAGTAAACCCACCCTTCCTACAAAGGAATAACATTCATTCATTCATTCATTCATTGCAAACTGAACCTTTGTAAAATGGCCCATCTTTTATAGCAAGAGTGGAACAGGCTAAAATGATGGAATATTAAAAACAGGTCAACCTGTTTTTGTTGTGATAAGCTATCCAAAAAGATGAATAGTTTTTAATGTTATATTACGGTTGGTCACACAGTCAGCCAAATGTTTAGACTGGATTTGGCGGTTTTATCCACCTGCTGAGTTCTTCCCAAGGACCTGGGATTAGCAGATGTAGATGTTTAATGGTGTTAAAGGTAGTGGTGATATTAAAATCATTGCATGCTGTAAGCCAGGGATGTCAAACTCGCATCATCATGGCATCATCATGGCATCGTCACGTGACATATTGGGATTTTCCCCCCTTCACTAAACCAGGTGTGGGTGTGACCAGTGCATGACACATCCGGCCTACAGGCCGTGAGTTTGACAGCCCTGCTGTAAGCTGTTCCAAGTAAGGTTGCCTTTTGCAATTGACTGGTAGTGATTTTGTCAATGCTGATGACATTCAAACAGTGCTCCAGATGTTTTGAGATTGGCCCAAAGTGCCTATTACTATCTTTGCTTTTGTTTTCCACAGTTGTTCTAATTATTATTATTTTAAAAGTATAGCGAACCAAGCAGCAGCTTTTGCATTTTTTGGAACAGATTCACTGAAAGATGGATTTTACCTGGGAACCATAACCTTGCTGGGATGAACCACTCTGCAAAGAAACAAGAATTTCTTTTGTAAATTGGCCCTTCAAAAATATACAAAATTCTTAGTAGAAATAAAACAAGACAATGTGTTCTATTCTTACCTGGCTACTTCCAAAACCTTGCTGAGATGATGATCCAGCCTATTGGAAACATTATAAATATGGGTCTTATATGAGTACCAAGGATTATACAATATGTCTTTTTAATGAAGATGTGCCTATGGTTTTGGCAGGAGGCCTTAAAACAGAATTAAATTCAGCCAATTTTGGATGGGCTGCTTTTTTGTTAACACCATAAGAAAAGGATGAGTAATTTTGGATTCTTTGTCCAAAATATTCAAAATAGCAGAGCAAACCCTAAACGAATTTAATTTCTTACACTTGAACAAGACAGTTATAATATTCAAGCAGAGCATGATTATTATCTAATTTGGTGAATTATCCCACCAAATAATTTTTACACTTAATTTCTTGTTTTATGTTTTGTTTTATTTTTTTATCTATAATGTACACTGAAGATGGCATTTAATTTCGTTGTACGAGATGCAATGACAATAAAATAAACTATTAACTATTTTAAAGAACTTACTTCTTCATAGTGCAAAAACATGCTTTCTCATTTAAGTGACCTGCATTAAATAAATGTCTCTTCCCCTTTCCTGATTGCATTTTGAAAAACCCAGACTAATGGCTTAGCTGCTAATGTATGATCAATGACTCCCAAGCTCTCTTTGTAAGCATCACCTGTCATATTGTCTGAACATGAAGCTGTGGCTTCTCCCAGTCCAAAGTGAGGCACATTTAAACAAAGCAAACATTGTTTTTAATTTGTTGGAATTGTCCTGCAGACAGGATATTTCCAATGGATGTTTTTGGGTAAATGATAAACCAAGATTGCTGTTTTGTCCAGATCTGTCCTATGCAAAAATGACTATGCAAGATTACAACCCAAAATGCTAGCTTGGGGAAAAATAATCTTTGGAGCATATAGAAACTTTATTCCAAAGTTTATATCACATCAATCCTTTATTAGGATTTTGTGATTTTTCTTATGGCCCCAAATGATATCTTTGCTTTTTGTAGTCTTGGGTTATTGATTGAACATATATAGGTTTAGCTGTCCGCATATGGCTGACTGGGGCACTATTAAAATGAAAATATATCATTTTGACTGGGGCACTATTAAAATGAAAATGTATCGATGTAGATCAGGGGTGTCAAACCCAAGGCCTGCAGGCCGGATGTGGCCTGCGGGGTGTTTAGTTCTGGCCCATGGGGCCACCCTGGAAACAGCGAAGGACTGGCCCATGGTGCCTATGCCAGCGAAAACAGAGCTCAGGAGGGCCACGTGTGCCCCTCCCAAGCTCTGTTTTCAGTTGTGATGGCTTCTTGCAGCTCTCATGAGCTCCATTTTTGCTGGCAGAGCGTTTGGGCCGCTACAGGTGCCCCCGACACAAATTATGTTGAGCTGGCCAAGCCCATCCTAGCCACACACACACTCTGAGGTCAAACACATCCCTCATGCAGTCTGCAATGAAATCGAGTTTGACACCCTTGATGCAGATGATTTATATCTTCTTCAGA
>JANHFK010005358.1:38835-49164 GCA_036250565.1 Sibynophis collaris | reverse complement strand
AAGGTGATAGAAGACCTAGATCCAATGATCTAGATCCAACAGAACACACAAGTGATCCAACAGGACATCTAGTCCTTAATAGAAACTGCAATACTGCCACATACATCCAAATTAAGCCCATCACCCATATTCTGAATGAACCTAAATAGCCGGTACTGAGAGAGACATAGCCATAATATTTAGTACCATTTAATGTCTTATAAGAAGCAGGTCTTATCCTTTGTGAATTTATCCGATAGATTCTTCAAGAGAACTTTTTCTTCAAACTGTTTATACATTTACTTGTAAATAAATCCATCCAAAATCCCTCCAAACCCAAAACATTCTAACAGTCTGATTCTGTGCTTCCTAACTGCTCTTGCCAAGGAAGCCTTACAAATAGCTTTGAAAATGTGAAAATATTAAGAACTAATTCATCAGCCTTCTAAAAAAAATTACTATCTAATCCCAAATGAATCCATTAGCAACTTGCAGTTAGCTGTATTAAGTTTTTTTTGCATGGCAGTGAATTTACCTGATAGGATAGGCCATCTTTGCGGGGGCTTAAACCAATCTCATCCATAGTTGGAGCGCTCATCACCTCAGTCATGTCAGCTGATCTCAAATAATCAGGGCTGGAAACAAAGGCAGAGAGACAACTTCAGCAAATACCCTTTTATTCAGTCACAATTAATAGTAGATAAGCAAATAAGACCTGGGGCTCTATATTGATAAGGAATTCTAGGACAGATTAAGAAACTTAAGCATTTCAATCAGTGGTGGGTTCCACTTACCTTCGCTACCAGTTTGCAACCGGGAGCGTGCATGCATGTTTGCTTTGCTCGCACGCGTCGCATCTGCACATGTGCAGAGCATCCGTTATGACGTCCAGGTGGGTGGGCGGAGCCTCCCGCCTCCGCCACTACCGGTTCGCACAATCGGGGCGAACCGGTAGAAACCCACCAATGATTTCAATGCATATATCCAGTTTTAATTCAGAGTCACCTTGAATTGCGAGATGGACAGCAAATAAATTTGATAAATAAAAATAGTTACTTTGGAAATAAAAGCACTTTAACCTATTTTGCAACAGGTTGAAAAACACTGTCCTACAGATTCTGTGAAGGCTTCAGAGTTAAGAATTTTAAACCACTGAAGGTTTCAGATTGATTCATTCTATAGCCCCAGTTTCAGCCTTACACTCATTGTTTCCAGTATAATTTATTTTGAAAGCAAAAGTACATTTTACATGCATACAAGCAACTTCTGTATTTTAGCATGTGCTAAATCCACCTCAATTTCCCAGCACAACATTTCTTTAAAGTTTCTTGCAGCCACTTAAGTTTCAATAGAAATAAAAACAATATGTTATGTTGTAGCATAAGGCTGCCATAAAGAAATAGTATTGCATAAAGAAATAGTATTGCAATAGTATTCAGTGTTCTACACTGAAAGGCATCTTTTAGAATACTTACTCCAGCTAGTAACACACAAGAATGTCAATATAAAGAATGTACACCCATCAATCACCAGTGGCTAAACCATAATGGATAGAAGATTATATTGTACCAGTCAGTCATGAGACTGGTCTTTATTCCTTGCTTGCTTACAGCACCTGCTGCTTTTCTAAATTAATACTTTAAGTGCAAATACTGAATGTCCAGCATCAGCTTTGCTTAGCTTAAAAACAATTAGCCAGATCATTCCAAGGAATCACTTGCACAAGTAACAATGGTATCATTACAGCATATTATAATACTAGGATGCGTATTGTACTTTCAAGTTATCACAAGAGATTTCTGCTGCTGGGAGGAGCTTACACTTTTATATTTTGATTAGACAGACTAAAAAAAGTAAGAAAACATTATTGGAGACACCCAGAGTTGTCTGAAAGATGGGCAGCCATATAAATATTTTAAAGAAAAACAACAATACATGCTCCTATGCATTTTAGCTATATGTTCAAGGGAAGCAACACTTAGTTTTGCATATTCCAGGTTAAATAGACTGAAAACAACCTTGATTTCTTTCCCACTCGTTGTCCCTTGGTCTTACCTATCTTAGGGAACAGGACTTGCATCTTGTCCTCAGAATACATACACACACATCTTACTTCACCCCCACCTCCCTAATGGGGTACCACAAACTCGCTTCACAGCAAATTCAGAGAAAAGTATCCTCATCCCTTAAACTCTTAACAGTTGGTGAAGAGGCAACAAGTTGGTCAGAATTATCTAGGAGAATTATTTAGAGGGGAGTTTGGGGAGTGTCTTTGTTTGCAACAAAACGGGGAAATAACATTGTGATATGGATTTTGAGGTCAGCCAAACAGCTAGACTTTAAGACAATCAGAATAGAAAACAAAAAAAATGTTGCAGCTAAATGGAACATTGGTTTCTTGAGGGTTTTTTTTTTAACGAGGTATATAAATGTCAGTTAATTGGCCAGGGTCTGGCCAATTGCAGTGTCTGGCAACAGAACCATATGTAAAGCAACAAGAAAATTCATCAAATAAGATAAAATAAATCAGTTGCCAAAGACCTCAGCATTTCATCTCACAGGTTTTAAAGAAGAAAGTTCACTTTCCTTACACTGTTTCTGCACTAGCTCTTTCAAAAGAGATGCATATTTTGTGTCATACTTGCCACTTGTACTCAGACTCAGATTCTGGTAAAACTGCTAAGAATTTACTATCTGTCTGCTAAAAGGTATTTATTCTTAATGGCATTTCTCAAGAGAAGAAGCAATACACAGAGATAATGGGAATATATGCACATCAGAGCTTAATATCTGAGAGGGGGAGCTATTTTCCCCCTCGTGCTCTCAGCCAAAAGCCAAAAATACTTTAAGCATCCTTACTTACATCAAGCCAGCCTTTCTTGAAAACATTCCAGGGAGGCGGTTATACAACTTTGCCGCAGCTCACTCCTCTTCTTAACAACAAAGAAATCGGGCTGCACTCAGTTCTAAAGTGCAAGCCTAACGCATTGGGTGCACCTGCCATAAAATGCACATTTGGAGCCCCAGTTTTTGTGCAAGTCCAAATTTTCAAAACTCGGGGGTAAATCCGATGGAACCAGAAGTTTCTGAACTTCTATCCAGAACCCCTTGCTCTCCACTATGGCTTATTGTACCATGTTCACCCACATTCGGGATGATGGATCAAGGCTTCCGAGTTAATTGAAAGACCCAGAAGGCAATTGACAAAATCTTAAGTCCATTTTTCTCTCCCCCTGCCTGCCCCCTCCATCAAGGTTATCACTTCCCAACCGGAAGAATTATTTGGTCTAGTGGCTAAGGCACCAGGCTAGTAAGCAGGAGTTACTGTTGTGAGTTCAAGTGCCACCTTATCCCATGAAAGCCAGCTGGGTGACTTTGGGTAGGTCACTCTTCCTCTGTCCAACCCACCTCACAGGGTTGTTGTGGGGAATATAGGATGAGGAAGGTGTGTTTGCTGCCTTGAGTCGTTTGTAAAAATAATAAAAGGCAGAATACAAATAAATAAAAAGCAGCAATTGTGGCAGCACCCAAATGTCTGCAGCCGCCTTTGTTGACCGTCTTGAAAGAAGCAGCTGTTTAGCGACAAACTTCCTACTGCGATTAAGTTTTCTTCATCTCGAAATAGCCTCCCACCTCTGGAGGGGCGGGGGAGAGAAACTCCCCCCCCCATAAGGAAACGGGAAAAAAAAATCTGTGGGAATCTTCATTGCTACCTGCAGAATTCTAACAGACCGGTTCTTTTGTTCGGACTCTAATAACTCTGATGCCCCCCACACACACCTCCACTCCCCATCGCTGATGGGATAGTGCTCCATAGATTTTTTAAAAAAACAAACAAAACTAGGGAGCTAAACAGTTGCAATTAGGAATACCGGGGTGTGGGGGGGGGGAAACCAGCTGCTGTGCCGGTTACTTATTTATTTTTCCACAGAAACCAAGCCAGTAGTAGCTGTTTTGTTTTCTCCATGGAGCTCCAGCTGGAAGAAATTAACACTTGCTGACACAAAAATCTCTCTCGCCCCCCCCACCCCAATTCGGGACACCCATCGCAAGCAGGCAGCCTGGATCCAGACACCGCCACACAGCCCCCGCCTTCGCGAGAGGAGAGCTGCCGCCTTCGCCCCGCAAACCGACTCCTCCACCACAGCCTCCCCTCTTCGCAGGAAGCCCAGATCCGCCTGAACCGGCTCAAGCGACGGGTAAAAGAAGCGCTTCGGAAGCAACCCCTCCTATCTCTCTCTCACTCTCCTCTCTCTCTCTCTCCCACCCACCCCCAGCAACAGGACGTGCCGAGACTGCTAACGAGGTCCCCGGAACGCCATCCGCCGTTTCCGGGTAGACTTCGGGCTCCCGAGAGGGGCTCAGCGGGACTCGCTTGCGGGTGACCCGGGGCAAAGCTCGGACCGCAGGCGCCGTCCTGCCCGCGTTTTGCGCCGGATTGGAGGGACGCGCCCACGGCTTGTGTTCGTGGCGCCCCTCCCCTCCTCCCCAGTCCTTTCTTTGTTTCTTCCCAACATTCCTTGAAGTTCTCCGTCCAGGCGATCTCTCGCAAAGGTGGCGTAAAAAAAAACAAAACCTCTCCCGATTACACCCCTCTTTTAACACCCATCGAATGCCCCGCACCTCGCCAGCCGCACCGCAGAGCCACGTTACTCACCAACGAATGGAGAAAAATACAGACATGTATGTAGTCCTAACAAAGAGGTCGACCCAACGTCCTTTTGTAGCTCAGCACAGGAGTCGTGCAGGAGGAGGAGGAGGAGGAGGGGACGAACTAGAACTAAACCAACAAAAAGAGCGAGCGAGCGGGCTAAGCTTCCCCGTGAGAAACTCTGGGCAGGAGAGCTCTCAGAAGATTATTATTATGATTATTATTATTATTATTGGGGTTGAAGCTGCTCGGGGAAGCGTCTTTCTCCCAACCGCCGCAGCTACAGGTTTGCTTCCACTAAACTGACCAGCACAAAGAGTTTGAGAGCTATTTTTATAGACGAGGGGGGCGTGTCTAGGCTCACAAAAGCCCGCCCTCTCCCTCCGATGATGTCACAAAACTCATGAATGGTTTCGTGCGTTCGGCCTGTAAAGCAAGAGCCGCGCCGCGGAGGAAAAAAAAAGCGGCGGGACTGCGGGGCGTTTCTATTGGACGGCCAACCTCTGGCATCATCTTCGGCACGAGCCCGGCTTGCCGCTAGTGCGCCTTGTTACCTAACGCTGATCTCAGTCGATCCAAGTTTGGCCATAAACCCTCCTCCGATTTCTCCCTCTTTCCGCCCCCCCCTCCCCAACCTGATCCTTTTTTTCCCTTTTTTTTTTTTTGAATGCGTGGCTACGGGCTTAAGTATTTAAAGCATTCCTCTCCTGTGAGAAATAATTCTTTTGGGAAGGGTGAAAGGAGCCTTTGCCTATACTAGAGTCGCCTGCAGAAGCAGAATACGATCCTTGAGGAAAATCGCCGGAAGATGCATTCAAGATACGGCGTTTCATTCATAATAATGGATTTTACGAGCGCTCGCCGTAACCTGCTTTCGTACACTCGGAAAAGGCGGACCTTTCGCCTCCGTCAGAAAAACACGTTTATTCCTCCCACACGCTGCGTTTTAACCTCCCATTTAAAAAAAATAAAAATAAAATACGCAAATACACGCGCGGGTGCGCACAGACTGCAAGGATTGAAGCGGTCGTTAATGCGCTGCCTTGAGGAAGGCGATGCTTTTTTTTTTTTCTTCCTATTTTGTTTTATTTTGGTCTGGATATGGCGGGTCAGGCTGGTGCCTATTTTTAGTTTCCTAAACCGGGAGAGGAAAACGTCTAAATAATCCTTGGGAAAGTAGGCGGAGTTTGCAGCGTTGCAGGGCCATCAATTGCTAAACCGGGTGATTTTTGCGTTTAGCTTCCGTCTCTCCAAAATAGGAATTATTTTTAGCATTTGGGAGAAAGGAACAGGGTGTGTTTTGAATGCGTGCTTTGGTGCTGCCGGATTGTTTTCCCACGAGAAGGGAGAAACAAGAACAGAAGAGAGTTGCTTTTTATGTCTTTCTCAGAGGTGATGTGGCCAGCTCTGTACTGATATCACCGACGGGCAGCAGTTCTCAAGAGGCCTTTTGCACCCTCCAGAAATTGGATTTCTGAGACCTTCTACATATAAGTCTCCTAGTCTCATCTGCTTTTTTTTTTTATCCATTCACACAGGCTTTGTATCCATGGATGTAGGTATTCTTAATTTCACCAGATGAGGGAGTTCACAGATCGCGTTGTGGGCGCCACCCTCTTCGGCTGCATTCACTTCAGTTCCTAGAATTCTCAGCAATGGGGGTTGGGGAATTTGGAGTGCTGAAGTACTACATGCATCTGGAAAGGTCACCTATGTTAGGGAAACTACAGTGCATGTCTTCAAACAATAATGTTAAACACAATGTGTGATTGAACTATAACGTTGCACCAACACTAACTTGCAGGTTTTACAGCGGTCCCTTAGCCAGAATTTGCATTTAAATGACTGAAGTTGAAGGGCTCAAGAGAGAGCCTTTTCCCCTTGTCACCCTGAAGCTAAACTGGTCAGATCTTGCTGCATCCTGGGTGGGAGACATCCAGTGGTGGGTTTCTACTGGTTCACCTCAGATTGGGCAAACTGGTAGTGGTGGGGGGGGGAGGCTCCACTCACCCACCCGGACATCATCACAGACGCTCTGTGTTTGCGCAGTGCACACACACGTTCCCGGTTCCAAACTGGTAGCGAAGGTAAGTGGAACCCACCACTGGAGAAATCTCAATGATGTGTAGTAGAATGGGCAGTGAAATGTCCTGGAAATGGGAAACACATTTGTATGGCTGCCAAGAATATGTCCATGAAGACACTAGGAGTCAGATTTGAAGAAATATTTTAGCTTTAAGGCGAGAATCCACAGTACTTTATTTTATAGTGTGCCAGATATGGAAACAGCCACATAGCATTTTCTCTGGGTCTCCACATCAGCTTTCCTTTAGCAAGAATGATCACCAGATTCCTTTAGTTTTTAGAATTTGCAACCAGAGTTGCAGGAAAAGTGCACAATTCCCTTCAGCTTTGAGTGGCATGTTGGAATTGCTATGCATAAAAATTAAAATGGTGGGGTGGGCAAAGAAAGCGAATAAGCTTGGGTCAATGCAATCCGATACTAAATATGAAATGTAATATAATTCTCTCTACTCATGCATTTAATCAAATTATAATTTCAAATGTAATCAATTTTTTTTAGAAATTTTGCTGCACTTGTGTAGCTTTTGCCTCTCTGACAATATAAATACAGGTACAGCCATGGTTTAGTGACCATTCAAAGTTACACCACTGAAAAAGAAGGACTTGTGACTGTTTTTTACAATATTCCTATGATCAGCTAACTGGCCTTTATTTATTTTTTTATTTATTCAATTTTTTTGCTGCCCATCTTGCTTACAGGTAAGTTTTTATGACAATTGCAATGTCCCGGCGTCAGGTGATCACCATTTGTAACCTTCACAGCTGGCTTCCAACAAGCAACAGTCAATGGGGGAAGCCAGATTCCCTTAACAATTGTATGATTCACTTATCAACTGTGGCAAAAGGTCATAAAATGGGGCACAACTCACTTAGCAATGGAAATTTGGGAACTGGATGCTTTTCTCATGATAACAAAGAATACCATCTCTCTTGTGACATGAGCTAATCAATATTAAATAAGAATGATGGGGGAGAGGCTATCAGTTAAATAGTATTATGAATGATGCCATGGAAGACATGAACATTGTTGCAAACCTTGAATAAACCACTTTTTCTGTGCCTAGTATGAAGGTAGATTCAGAATTAAATAGGATGTTGGGACAGTTAATTCAATAACATAGAGCAGTATGTCAATCCAAACTATCAAAGTGTCAAAAGAACTGATTTACTGTAGATTTTCATCTATACTTTATAAAAAGGTGCTTTTCATTCTGCTTGTAGCTATGTATGAAAAGGTGCATTTACATTCACGGAGTCCATAAAACACCAAAGCTGGAGCCAAAGAAAATGCTGCTTGCCAGGGTTTATGACTTTGCACATAAAATTTCAATAGTGCAGTTTGCACGTCTATCTGGTATACTTTTGTTTACAATGCATTTCTCTATTTGTTCACCTGTAAAACCATGAACCTTTAGCCTCTTTCCTGAACAATTTGCTATCAAACATTCAGGCGCATGGAACCAAGACTATGAGCTGATCAGAGTTGCTTCTTTATTGTTGCTTGCCTATTTACAAGAATCTCGCCAGACTGACTTCGACTTACAACAGTTAGGTAGTCCTCGACTTACAACAGTTCTCTTAGTGACCGTTTGAAGTTATAACGGCACTGGAAAAAAGTGACTTATGACCATTTTTCACACTTATGACCATTGCAGCATCCCCGTGGTCATGTGATTTACATTCGGATGCTTGGTAACTGGTTCATATTTATGACAATTGCAGTGTCCTGGGGTCACATGATCCCTTTTTGCGACCTTCTGACAAGCAAAGTCAATGGCAAAGCCAGTTTCACTTAACAACCACATTACTAATTTAACAACTGCAGTGATTCACTTAACAACTATGGCAAGAAAGTCATAAAATGGGGCAAAACTCACTTAACAAATTTCTCACTTAGCGACATAAATTTAGGGCTCAATTGTGGCTGTAAGTTGAGGACTACCTATATATTTTCTTGGAAACAGCGAGATAAAGGCACCAAGATTTTTTTTAGGGGGGGAGGTTGCCTCCATTGCTTCCTTTCCTGCAAGGACTCCAACCTTGCTAGTCTTTTGATTCCTCTCCAACTTTAGCTGTAGATTCCACCACAAACTATGTTCTCTCCTCATTTTAAAAATGAATCTTGGAGAATTAGGCAGTTATGGTATTTCCCATACCTGATTTGAAACAAAACAAGCAAGCAGCAAATGTTGATTGGCTATCATTTCTGTTTACTCAATCATGCAGATTATTAATGTAAAAATATGCCTAAAAATCACAAATCTTACCTTTTAAATAATAAAAAGGGAAGAACTATAGCAGACGTCTTTCCAGTTGTATCATCTATGCAGCATATCTCTGTTTTATTTTAAAAGGACATCATGACAAAGTTGAATGTTTTCTTCCATATCTTCTTTTTATGCAGAACTTCCATTTCTGGCTGAGCAACCTGTATGCAGATTGTTTGTTAGGCAGGCCTGTGTGCAGAAAAGGAGGCAGATGGTCCAATAAATCTTCTCATACCTGGTTTTCCAACTCTAAATACTCAGTAAAACTAATGAAAAATCCTGGATCACCCAAATCACTAAGATGGAATATGGTTTAATATTATGGCTTCTTTATTGCCATTGATTCCTGCATCACACTAGATCAATCTTTGCAAGCAATAAAGGGATGACTAGAGTCTACTTCTCAGATTCATTTTTTTCCAATTGAGTAACTGAAACTTCCTTGGTATGTGGAATGGAAAACTCCCCACTACGATTTATGTTTAATTAAAAGTCATGAGTTATCATTTTTGGCATATACGAATCTTCACAGAGGGTCTCCAGAATGATGATTTATTTCCTCCTTCAACAGTCTCTGTGGCAAACAGATGTAATCCAATCTATCATGAGCAGAGATCACTTTGTGCTTAATGAGTAATGAGAAACAGGGAGATTGGCAAGATATCACATTTATTTAATATATTTTTAGAATTTGCTAATGCTTCCTTAAGCCTGAATAATTTTATTTCAAAGTGAGGGAGAATATGCTTGTCTAGTTCAAGAGAGGTAAGTAGGAGATGTGGCTTATATTTCCATTATAAAATACACAGAACTGTTCCCACTACATATTTTGATTCTGACAATTATGTGAGTAGGATTTCATGTCTATTCTCTCTCACTTCCTGTGTGTGTTCTGAAGGGACATGAATGTTTAAATTTAATTAGCCATGAAAGAACTAAAATATATGTCAGAATACATAAATTGGTGTCATTTAGGATTTGTGGGTACAAATGAAAGAAGAAATCCATTTGCAGGTGACAGCTGCATGTTACGCTCCAGTGAATGGTGATAATGGAAAGGAAAAAAAAGATGGGTTTTGCAATCGTGCAAACATTATGAAGAAATGCAAACCCGAGGAAAAATTATTCTGTTAGATGACATGAATGGATGGGTGGGAAAAAGATGACAGTACAGAAAAAAGCGATTAGGCCATTTGGAAACCCTTGAGTGAGCAAGAATGGTGCTGTTTGGTATTTTAGATAAAGTACGTTTGTTTCAAATATATGATTTAAGCATATACCCAACAAACTAATTTAAATCTAAAAATATGATGCAGTTGCTCATAATGAAAAATTTAGAGAATTAAT
>JANHFK010005357.1:46118-59308 GCA_036250565.1 Sibynophis collaris | reverse complement strand
ATAATGGGGGCCTTATGCACAGCAGACCTGACGTTGCACAACATCAGTCTAAGGCTCTGGTCCTGAGACCTCAAACCTCCTGGAGAGCAGAGGGTGCTCTGAGGGCCGGAGGACTCCACCGCTTGTAAGTTGTGGAGGCATCCTCCCCTCATATGATACGGCCCTCAGCACTCGCCATACCTGCACCTCCCACTGATAGTGCTGATGTTAGACACCATTTTCGGAACGACCCCAATCCCCCCCCCGCATATCCGACCTCACGCCCCTCCCATCAGGGCCCCCAGTTTAAAACCTAGTGGTTTGAAAGCATGCAAATGTGAATAATAAATAGGTACCCCTTTGGTGGGAAGGTAATGTTCTGACCCTTAGCAAGTAATGATAAGCCACTTACTCACGAGTAAAAATAAACCCCTTTTCAAACAGGGTAGGAACAGTCTTTTATTAATGTGGATAAACAAAATTCATACGTAATTAGTTCCAACAGACCTGGCCAAGAAATCCAAATTGCTTGCTGTATCCTAAAAGCAAACAGTTGTCCGCGACAATCGGCCACTCCCAAAACCATAATATTTATTTCCCAGCCAGGGAGGGGCTGGCTAGTGTCCATGTCTGTTTTTCCTTGAGAGCTGGCCTATTGTTTTCCATTCCTTTGCTCTCCTCTCCTTTCCACTCTGCGCATATGCGCATCTGGGATGAGCACCATCGGTTCCTCCCCCTCACTCAGCTCAGGCCCCAAAGACAGCTGCCTCTCCACCTGGGGGAGGATGGAAGGCCCTGGCTCTGCCTCTAATGCTGTTTTCTTATCAGACTCTTCAAAGGCTGATAAGGCTCTCCCTCAACCTCTCCCTTGTTTGACTCTGCAGCTAGCTCTGCTGGCAGCTGACAGGCCACAACAGGTAACAAGATTCTATGTATATAGTCATGTTGGCCACATGACCATGGAAATGTCTTCGGACAACTTTGGCTCCCTCTGCTAACAAACAGAGGTGACCACCACCCCTAGAGTCACACACGACTGTACAGGGGAAACCTTTACCCCTTTACTTAAGTCTGCAATTCAGGGTTCTCAATAGTAAGACACTTTCTAGAGCAGCGGTGTCAGACTCAAGGCCCACAGGGTGCTTAGATATGGCCTGCAGGGATGCCCTAGAAACAGTGAAGGAGTGGTCCGCGGTGCCTCTACCAGAGAAAATGGAGCTTGGGAGGGCCATGTAAGTCTCTCCCAAATTCTGCTTTCACTGGCAGAGGGTCGCAGCCTAAAACTGAGTTTGGGGGCCTGTTTTCGCTGACATAGCACTTGGGCCACCACAAGCACCCCCAGCACAAGTTATGTCGAGCTGGCCACATCCACCCTGGCCATGTCTACCCTGGCTCCCAGGGGTCAAACATAATCCTGATGCGGCCCTCAAAGAAATTGGGTTTGACACCACTGTTCTAGACATAAAGGGGGACAGGAAGGGGATGAAATCAGTATAATTATCTATAATTCTACTGCATGTGAGTACATTGGCCCTGGTTTTAATTATAGCTGAGGAGGAACTTATTTGAATAAGGTGCACTTTTTGAATTCTGGATCATCCTTAGAAATTTTATTGATATGGCTTCTGTTTTAAACAACTAGACTGCTATATATAAGAGAAAGAATATTTTAAAGGTTAAACACTATTTTGGCAGATTTTCTTTTTGTTATTTTGCACCATGATACTATTGGTGCAAATGTATAATAAACTATTTTAATGTATTTGTTCCAACCAGCATTTCTTAAGAACTGTAATGAATACATATATCAGTATCTAATATCTGGCTTTATTTTCACAAAGCTGAAAACAGCGGCTTTTTATATCTCTGTCCTTTTGGGTAAAATTGGTTTATTGTTTTGGAACTTTTTCTGTAATAATCACATATAAACGTATTAAAAAATGGTACCAATATTTGGAAAAGTAGATTTACTTGGTTGTCATCTGATTCATATTACAATTGTGCCCTTGGATTGTAACCCAGACAGGTGGCTAGCAGATTTATTGGGATAAAACTGTATCTTCCAATGGATAAATGATACGATATACTGTTCTCTTGGCAGGGATCAAATCCATGAATGAGGTTCATGAATTTTAATTTCATTTTTAAAGAACATCTCACTTCACTGATGTCCTTACATCTTGAGTACAACATAAGTTTATAACATTTCCTATAAGACAACAAAAGCAAAATCTTTGCTTTTTATGATCTTTTTTTACTGTACTAGTTTATTTCCTTCTGGGCCTTGTTCAGGAGATAAAAGATACCAAATTTTATTGATTTTTTAAAAATTCAGCCAAATATTTCTTATGCAAAAAGCGTGCTCGATTTATATTTCTCTAATTTTATATTGGCTTTTTAAAAAAAAAATCTTACTGCATTTGTAATCATGCTTGGGACAATTTACTATAGAGCAACCATCATTGGATTCTGGGCTGTATTCAGAGGGCAAATAAATATTCAGCTATCACTGGTTTAGAATTCAGGTTTAGAATTTATCATATCAGTTATTATATTTTTAAAACAAATAACCCATTCTTAGGAATATATTCTATGTGAGAGGCAGGGAATAAGCTGACACAAGTGGTCCTCGATTTACAAACATTCATTTAATGGCTGTTCAAAGTTAAAATGACACTGAATAAAATGACTTACGACCAGTTCTCACATTTATGATTGTTGCAGTATTCCCACATCAGAGGTGGTATTCAGCAGGTTCTGACCAATTCTGGAGAACCGATAGCAGAAATTTTGAGTAGTTCAGAGAACTAGTAAATACCACCTCTGATTGGCCCTGCCCCCATCTATTCTCCCGAGACCTATCTAATGGAGAGGGAATGGAGATTTTACAGTATCCTTCCCCTGAAGTGGGGAGGGAATGGAGATTTTACAGTATCCTTCCCCTGGAGTGGGGTGGAAATTGAGATTTTACAGTATCATTCCTCTGCCACACCCACCAAGCCATGCCTACAGAACTGGTAGTAAAAAAAATTGAATCCCACCACTGCCCCTCATCACATGATTAGATTTCAGGTTCTTGGCAACCAACATATATTTAAGATGGTTGCAGTGTCCTGGGGTCATGGGGATGTCATTTTCAATCTTCCTAGGGAGCTCCTGACAAGCAAAGTCAGAATGATTTGCTTAACAACCATGATAAAAAAAGGTTGTAACTTGCTTAGCAATGGACATTTTGGGTCAATTGTGGTGGTAAGTTGAGGACTACTTGTATACTTATTTTTCTATGTTGTTATTAAAATATAAGTTAGATGGTAGAACTGGTCATATTCTATCTTTGTAGCTTTTTAAAAAAATCATTAGAGTAGACAAAGTTCATTGGTTTTTTTGATGCAAGGAAAGAACCAAAAACCAAGAGGTAATATACGTCACTATCAAATAACGATTAAAACTTCATCTGCACTACAAGCTAATCAACTTTGTTATCTGGAACTAAGTTTATGGAAACCAGCTATGTGCAATTAACATAGAAACATGGAAAACAAGAAGAAACATGATTCATGTAGCATCTTTGGCTTTTTGTGTGTTTGTTATGTGCTTTTGAGTGTTGGTGACTCCTGGTGACTACCTGGACTAGTCCCTAATGTTTTATTGATAAACTTTCAGAAGTGGTTGGCCATTGCACCCTTCCTAGGGCTGAAAGCGAGTGACTGGTCCAAAGTCACTCACCTGGCTTCATATCTAGGGAGAGAGTAGCACACCTCTCTGATCCTAGCCTGATGTCTTAACTGCTACACCAGATTGGCTCTCCCATAGCACCTTTGGAAAGAGAATTTATGAACACAGATCCTGTAATTCTGTAATGCTAATGGGTATATATTCCAGGATTACAACATAGTTTACATATAAAATCTTTCTCGGTGTGCTTATCTGTACAGAGACTGAGATACAGAGAAGCATATGTTTATTTATTGTCTAACCATCAAATCAATTCTGCAAGAGATATACTATCCGGTTTAAAGAATGCCATCTGGTGGGTTTTTGTTTTTGTTTTTACTTTGATTGCCAAGGTATTGATTGCCACAGATTGTATTCACTGTGGTGATATTGGGATATTGTATCTTTTAACTGTTATTAGTCACCCAGAATCATGCTGTTGAGATGGGTGGCTCAACATATAGAGATTCTAGAATTTTAGATGGAGTGCTGGTATTAAGATATTTAGCATATGCCAAATAGAATCATGGCCCTACTCTCAAGAAATTAAGATAGTTTGCAAGCAGAATTATTACAAAAGACAATCAAACGTATACCTGAAAGTTTGTGTCAAAATAGTGAATTTAAACTGAATAAAGTTGGCTAGCATTTTCTTGCACTTGTGGTCAGATTATATTTTCAACATTATTAGTTTGGGAAAACATGCTTAAATGGTCAGTTAACCAGAGGCCTACAACAAAGTCAGAACTAATTTTCTAAATGAATGTCCAAGCTACAAACAATGTTCATTTATTGGATTTAGGGGATTTAAAATAGAACAGGATGTCTATGAATTGAAAAGTATACTACTAATGTCATAACAGTTAAAATTTTATAACATTAAAAATTCAGAACACTGCTGTATATTTACACATAAAAATAATATGTGATGAATAAATGATACTTTTAGAGCATACATAACTTTAATAAAAGTTACAGAGGAATGAAATTCAATGCTTATTATAATTTGCCGTGTAAGATCAGCCAATATAAAGCTACATAAGGAATAGTAGACTTAAACTGGCTGTTGATTATTATTTTTTTAATCATTAAGCAGGATATTTTCTGTGATAGTTCATCTATTCATCTCAGATTATATCTTTGCCCATCATCGTAGGTAGTACATACTGTAAAATCTAGAACTATCTGCAATATTTACTCTTGTTCTATAACAAGAACAGACCTTTAGTGAATATATTTAAACCAATTATGGGACTCCAGATTCCATCTTTGAATTAAAACAGAAGAGACAAATAAGCATTTGTTAGATAACATAATAAAAACATACAGACCATTGTGGGTTAAAAGAATTGGAGTCCAGAAACACAAAGGATTGGTTTTTATGCCTTTTTAAAAAAGGGATATATATCATAATGCTTTTGTTTTGTCAGCCAACAAAGATTTTTTCCTATTTTAAGGAAGAGAACAAGACACCAAATAAATGCAGAATAATACAAGATGTACCCAGTCAACTCCCTGTCCATCCACAAATCCATGATCAATGTTTATGATCATGGAGCCCCACACTGATTTACTTTGGATTCCACAATCAAAATTGGGAACTCAGACTTCTTTGCTACTGTGTGGTTATCCAAAATCGTTTTACACATATTCGCTTTGTCAAGCAATCAGCTCATTATAATTCTTCAGAAGTAATTTTGATACAGTTTTAACTGTAGCATAGTCCTCCAGATATCACAATTCAATGCTTTAGTCAAAGAAAATGCTTTTCAGAGGCAAGATGAATATGAACGGTGATTATGATCTCCATAGCAATGGCCAGTCTAGCATTTGTGGAACACTAATTCCTTAAGGGAGAACAAATCATTAGGTTTTATCTGAAAAGGCAGAAAAGACAGAACATCACATCCTGGATCTTAAAATACTGCTTTCAAAGACTGAATAACTGGAGGCATTTTTTTTTTTGGCTTTCCACAGGATTGAACTGCTTCTTACTTCAGATAGAAGACATAGTGTCATTATGGTAATCATGAGAAATGGTGCTAGAGTTAAAAGAAGTCTTAGTTAACACTGAGATTTCATTGCTTAGCCTTCCCTCAGAAGCAGAGTAATGGAAGGACATGGTCTTTAGTGCATGATACAAGAAACAAAGATACCACATGAAGCATTAATTAACGATAAAAATGGAGTAATTCAACTAAGTTTTCAGGGGCCTATCAGAAAGCAGCATGGCCTTATATAATCTTCCAACTATATTCTGAGTTTGTCTCACAGAGACTTAATTATGTAGTTCAAAAATATTTCTGGGGATACTGAACTATATAGCAAAAATAATCAACTGTTTTAAAGAGGGCCACTATATAAATCTTATTTAAACAGCTTATTGCAAATGTACGGTAAATAAAGCTAGATTTTATTTCTGGAAGAGCACTCAAATTATAAAACCATGGTCCTAAAAAAAGAGCATCTTCTTTAAGAGGCAAACAATATTTAAATAATGCTTGACAAAACTTCATAAAGAATTTGCAACCAAATTGCTATGTTACTGCCATTGCCTTTTTTCACATAACTTCCTTCCCAATATAAGCCCATTCCTTTATTAGATGATGGCAAGAGGAATTAGGTTGGCAATTAGGCCAGCTGCTTTTCAGTAGGATGGACTCTTCATTTAGTTTCATCTGAACAACCCATTTTTATATTCAGAAATGTGATTAGCCCGTGGCTAAACAAACGTGTCAACTTTCCCTAAGTAAAGTTGACTTAAGAACCGTAGAATCCTGAAGATGTTAAATTGCAGTATATATTCCCTTTATAGCATGAGGATTTCAGAAGCAATAATCAGTATTGTTTAATGGTTGCAATGGCATTTTCTTTTTCTTTCCCAAAGTTGCGACAGTATATACAGCATGATTTAAAGACAAAGAAGTGAAGCATTCATGCAGAGCAGCTAAAATGCATGCTCTGAAAAAGTGATATTGCTGATGTGCCATTTCATACTCTTTTTCAATAGCCTCCAAATTTTGGCCATTCATCTTGCTTACTGCATCTTTTTAAAGAGAATCTATAGCCTTAAGTTTTTGAGAGTCTAAAGACTAGGAAAGTAGAAATCCACCTGAAAAAAAGAGGAACGCTGTTTGTACCTAGGTTTGAGAAAAGCCACTTTATCTGAAGGGAGACCATACCGAGTTGTTATTTATCAGAAAATCCTTTTGTCTTGCTGTCCTCTCATCTTTCATTATGTATTAAATAATATGTTGAGGACATGCCCTTTTCCCTCATAGCAAATGGACACACTGTGTATCTTCCTTTTCTTGATACACAACTACGCTCTTGTTAACATATGCAGCATCTGCCATTAATGAGTACCAACGTTATTATGTTATAATAGTCAAGCTATATTATTTATCACACAAATCCTGTGTGATAAATAATAGTTGAGCAGAAGTTGAGCAGATACACAAATTAGTTAACGTGTTGAGTCATTTTAGCATTATTAGGATCTTTATGTGTATAGCATATTTATTAGAATTAAATAATTATCTGAACTACTTATTCAATGTGTTATTATTGATTATAATGTTTCTACCTCCCCTTTCACTTCATATGTATAAATTAAGAATATGATAGAACTTTTTTCTTCCACTTTCTCATACATTGAATTCAATAATTTTAAAAAGCATAGTTATTAGCTAAAATTTATACCATTTTTGTATAGGCAGATGGCATCCTAGAAATTGAGACTTACTGAGTTAGAAAACTAATAGTTATGAATGCCATACATTTCCTGCATACGTCAACCCTTTTAAGATAAAGCTACCAAGGATTTTTTTTCCTCACTTGAATTATGGTATACATTAGAAGTATCTTGCTGGTTTTACAAAAAGGGAATTGATGCTATGTGGTACACAAAACAAATTTACAGATCTAGAATCTCTGTTTGCCGACTCTATGAGTTTATTGCAATATATTCAAATACTTTGTAAAAAGTAACTCATTATTGTAGTGACTAGCAAATTTGGAAGTTTCCTAAATTCAATATGATGATGGTACTACTACTCAGTTCTTTTCATAAATGGGTGATATTCATAAAGTTGATTTATCTTACCTATGTTTTGAGAGTAGATCTAAGTGATATAATTACACTGAAGTGCTGAATTTTGGAGCATAGTTCCATTCAAAATAAACTTACTCATGTAAAATATATAAATAAATAGCACTGATAGGTATTTCATATATGAAATGAAAATTCAGAATACATAAACAGCAGAGATTTAATGGTTTAACAGAAATAGTAGATGCTGCCCACATGTTGATGATTCATCCTGTTTCTCCATCAGTTATGTTTAAGATATTAGTCCATACTGTGGACTTATTTGCTTATACATTTAATATCTGCTTTTAACTCTTACATTCTCATGTTCCTAATTTTTAGGATTGTAATATTCAAATGTATAGATTTCATAATTTTCCTTGTTAAAAGAAATTCCAATTATGGAAAAAATATGTATATTATGTATACTAACCATAAGTATGATATATTACATTAGCTATAAACAGTTTCTATGATTTTTTTGCAGATAATGTACTTTAATCTCTGTTGGGAGAATTGTTGTATTGGGCATTACCATTCCTAAGGTATCCTGCACATTGCTTCTTAACATGTATTAGATCAGTTTCATTGTTTCTCTTTCAAGGAAATAGAGAAAGTTTGCTTCAGTGCTTGTTCAGTGCAGCCACTTTCTAGTTTATTTTTTACAGATCTCCCAGAACTCTTTCCTGTCATTGATTTTTGATTTTTTTACTATCTTACAAAGGTAATGGCAAGATCTTTCCTTAAGAACTGACCTCTTAACAGATTAACAGAATTGGAAGGGACCTTGTAGGTCTTCTAGTCCAACCCCCTGCCTAAGCAGGAGGCCCAACACCATTACTGACTATACAAGTGCAAGAATAATCTAGATTTTTTTTCATTCTGAATGCACACCAACCACTCTGATTGCTCTTCAGTATTGATTTGAATGATTTACACCAAGAGAGAGATAAAGCAGTGTTTGGATTTTTTGTATTAGCTTATTTATGGTTTTTTTTAGCTTATACAATTTTATCTTTTATAATTTAAACAATACAGTTAAAAGATGAACACTGATAAATGCAAACATTTTGTATTGACTCATCAGTGCCAACATTACAATAACACGGTATTGTAATATTGGTACTGATGAGTCAATACAAAATGCTTGCATCTACTGCTGTTCGTCTTTTAACTGTATTGCTTAAATTATTAAAAGGGAGTAATTGTTTTAAATCTTTTATTATTGTAAGTCACCCAGAGTTACCCTGAGATAAGATGGGTGGCCAATACATTTTATAAACAAACAAACAAACAAACAAACAAACAAACAAACAAACAAACGGAAAATAAATTGATATTTCTGGATCTCTTCCTAACTGCAATATTTTTTTGAAGTTTTGTGAGAGCTGCTTTTTGACCTGCTTGGGAGGCCTTGCTTTTAGTAGTTTTTGTTCAATATTTATCGGCTAAGCCTGGTGGTATGAGAACTGTTCTTGTCAACTTTTATGGCAATCCCACAAGGTTCCAATCTTCTTTTATATTATTTCATACTTATCGTCTTAAATGGATCGTGCATGGCTATGAAGCTAATTGCTACCAGTAGAAGATAATTCCCAGATGAACATTCTCTTTTTTGAGAACTCGGAGTTACATGTCTCCAAACTATAAAAACTAGCAGTGGGAGAACAAACTAATGGTGACAGAGCTGCTGCTAATTTCAGGGGTTGGATTTCAGGGTTTGTATGCCTGATAGCATCCTTGGAGACCATGGACTGTTTGAACAATTTTTATTGCAGATGAATATTCATAAACTGCCTGGAATTTACAATTTTTAAATAAATGAATAAATCCACAGAGGAATAAATGGCTAGGCTTGCTGTGTGAAATTGTGGCTTACTCAACACATTTTGAGTAGATTGTTAGCTCCCTTTCGACTCTGTTACAGCTCAGTGTGCATTATAACAGGCAAAGAAAAATTCAGCTGACTAAATTACTCAACAAGTCATAAAGAAAGAATTCATGGGTGAGGATGACAGGTGAACTCTGTCTAGTTAAAAATCATTGGTGGAGCTATTATGACAGACAACTGTGAATATGCACAATACTAGCGGCCTCTATTACAGTGCAAGTTTTATCTAATTCTTGCACTGCTGACAAGTCAGAACAATCTTTTAAATAATATTTACAATGTTGTTGCATATCATTGCTTAGACTGCTTTGAAAGTATTATTTTTTTCTTGAAAGACAGGTGTGGTGGTAAAAGAACCCCCCCCCATACACATGTGAGCTGCATTCACTACCAAACCTCTGAGATGCCTGCCCCCCCACCATACATGTGAACTGCATAAAGTGCCTTTTCAATGAAACATTCACAGCAAGCTAAACTGACCTTGAATGGCAACAGGGGAAGGAATTGGACAGGGACTATGGCCCAGTAACTCTATTTATATTCACTGATCACAACTCAAAGATAGTAAAGCTAGATCACCCAGATGGGTTTATCTAAAATATTCCAACATCATGCTATAATTCATACCGTGTCCACTTTTTTTCACTGTCTTATGTGAAATATAGCAGAGGCCAAATTATGTAAGCTGTGGTTCTGCTTTTGCTCAGGGCCACTCCCGATGTAGACTGTTTTCATGCTTAAATAAATTTATGTTGTATCTTCAAAGTGCTTCCGTTGCTTTAGGTGAGGCAGATTTTGGCTATAATATAGGGTAGCAATAATTGAAAACAAAGGCAGGATATATTATAAATCTAAAATGTACACACATATATGAATAAATTTGCATTGGGAATAGTACTGGCATTTTTAATATTCTAATATTTAATATAACTTCAAAATATTAATAGTATCCTCTGCACAGAACATATTCAGCTTCCGTCTTATAAGTAGGGGCAAAGGATTTTTAAAGCAGAGATTAGACTCTTGCTTGAGAAAGATAAGTTCTGCAGTTTGGCATTTGATGAAGATTCTAACTGCTCAGCTACATCACAAGTAGAAAGAAGAACAAATGGATTTTTATGACAAGAAGAACAAATGGATTTTTATGACAATATAATTATTTCATAAAATGAAGTCATTGCTTGGAAAAGCAATACAGTTGAAAACTCCCTGTTTGTGATTTTTGCAGAGGGTATTAAATAACATCCAACAGAGCATATCAAGATACACAGTAGCTTCTAACAAACCCTGAAACTCAAGATCAGAATTTAGATACACTAGAAGTAACAGGAAAATTCATAAATGTTCCCTCTGCAAAACACATCTGCAAAAAAGCATATGATTCTTCATTTAATTTATAAGTATGCATCCTATACACCTATACATTGCTGCGGTGAATACTATCTACCCACTATATAGATACACTGTTTTAATTACATTAGAAGTAATTTGCATTTTATTTCTTGATAAAAATGGAACTATGTATAAGCTTCCATGATAGCGGAATGCATAAAAGCTTAACTCTCTGACAAAAAGGCACAATTTACAGGGTAAGTGACTTTTTCACCAAAAGTAATTTGTCAATAAATTTCATTCACTTGACATCAGAAAGGAAATATTAGGTCAATAAAATAATATTTCTCTCTCAGTTGCTTTCATATATTCTTCAGCATAAATTTATATTAATAATTTGAAAAGATCTTCTGTGAAATAATAGCAATATGAAGCTTACATTTAATTTTTGTACATCCTCATCTCTTGCTGTAAAACTATAAGCAAGCCTTAGATTAAAGGCAGGCAAACTTCAGTGAAATAGATCCCAAGGACAAATTAAATGAATTCTGTTTTACTTATTTTGACATGCCAGTCCTTATTATTCTTATTTGGTGCCCTATTAAATTGGCATAATACAAATTTGTGACATACATTTTTATCTCAAACACACGCCAATGCTGTGTTTTGTTGAAAAACTGGAGAATTAACCTTATTGAAAAAAATGAAGAATTAATCTGAACTCTTTGCTTTACATGTATGGGAAACATATGCATTTTTTACATAAACCATAACCAGACTTTACTAAGAAATACCAGCTCTTCACGCCCTCAAAAGAGCTAAACAAATGCTAGAACTAAAAGGAATTCTGGTTTTTAGATTACTTGAAAAAACATATATTATTAGATAGCACACTCTAGCTATGCTAAATGTAATTTGTCCTAACAAGTAGCACTGAAATATTAAACAACCATGTTGTATTCCAATTCCTCATCTCATCATTATTCCTCATAAAGCAAGAGCAGTTTGGGAATCTATAGAGGAGACCTACATGAAGCAGAACTAGGTGCTTTATCTCGAATATGGATTTGGATAATAATAGTGGACCAATTTTCCCATTCTTATTCTTCCTCATTATTAGTTATGGTTAAGATTTAGAACAATTGAACAATGTTTCTGTCTTTCAAATTACAACCACCTCCTCCTCCTCCTCCAGGAGGGCCTGAGATAGCAGCTGCTCAAAGCACTGTTTATTTTGTTCTCTTTATTCTGGCCCAATCCCTGTTTTATTTAAGAAATGGCCAGTATTGCCATGAGGTAGTTTCAGTAAATTTCAAATGATAATAGATACAGTGAAATACCAGAATGAGAGAACATAATCTGTAATTTTCCCCTTGGAAATAGATTTCAGTTCTTTTGAATATCTGTATTTTATAATCTCCCTATCCATACCTATACTGTGGCCTTATAGTAGTTAATAAAAGTCTTATTCATTTCAGTAAGTTATATTTATAAATAAATATGCCTGGAGTTTCTAAGTACATTAATATGACCTGTCCTTTTCAGCTGCTTTTACCCTCCACCTGCATTCCATCTGTCACTAATAATTGAAATAACACATTAACAGACACATATTTAATATTAAATCTATGAATTAGTTTTAATTTGTCAAAAAAGTAGTGTAAGGTGTCTACAGGGAAAAGGATCAATGAAAAAAAATCGAGATGGAGGCTATAACCATGTGTTTTACACATGTTATCGCTTTCTTTAACCAAAAATTTGTTAGGGAGCTCTTCTTGCACTATGAGAATTAATATCTTTTCAAGCAGAACAATATATCTTAGTGATTTGCCAATATTGAATAATCAAAGAAACATTGAAAGGAATGAATTGCCGCTAAAATGTTTCTTTCTCTCTTCCTCACATCTGTAAAAAAGCTACTTCTGCTGTCACTTCAGTATCCAACTCCTAGAATATTCTTTTATAGTTTACTGGAAAGAGGAAAGAACTGTGGTGGTGCAGTGGTTAGAATGCAGTACTGCAGGCTACTCCTGCTGCCTGCCAGCTGCCTGCAATGTGGCAGTTCGAATCTCACCAGGCTCAAGGTTGACTCAGTCTTACATCTTTCTGAGATCGGTCAAATGAGGATCCAGATGGTTAGGAGCAATATGTAAACTGCTTAGAGAGGGCTGTAAAGCACTGTGA
>JANHFK010005357.1:25163-37029 GCA_036250565.1 Sibynophis collaris | reverse complement strand
ACCCCCAATCCGGGTCTTCTGGACTCCCCAGGAGTCCACCAAGGGGCTGGTAAACGGTCGCCGGGACGGAGGAAACGACCCGAGCAACCGCCGCCTGCCGAGACCGGAAGTCAAGTCCCCAACAACCTACAATTCTTTAGTTCTCAGGATTTTATGCTCATTGAACTTCTGTATTTTCAATTTATTATTTTACTTTAGGCAAAAAAAAATGCCACATTTATAATTTAATAATAAATTGTTTACACTATGTCAAGCAAAATTCAGGGTTCACAGATTATCTTTTCGCTGAGATTCCTGAAGAACCTGAATGGTTCTGTCCATCAAGTATACTTTTGGGGAATTATTCTAATATTTCCAAGTAAAAGTACTGATTTTGTGGTGTGATGTAAACTTCAGAACAGGCTAAAGTAATACACCCTGCAAAAATTGATTTAAAGCAGCACATAAAGTGAAAGCATTTTAAAGTCTAAAAAAGTGGGCCAACCAAAATGGTGTTATGTTCAGCATTTTGCACCATGTTTTAAATTACACACGTAAAATGGAAAATATTAATCACATTACGTGCACATAAGGCAGCATAATTCAGTGTCCTCCTGAAGCAAACTCTATGTATCAAGCTGCAGGATTCTGAAAATAGAGAAGCTAAGGGGAGAGTGGAAGGTAATAAAACTGCCAGAGAAAATATCCCATATTTCAACGCCTTTACATTTCCATGCTTGGATCTTAATTCTGCCATTACAAGATATGTAATAATTAAAATGTCGAAATAAGGGTTAATATTTCATAAGGGGAATCAGTATATCCTCTGTTAGGTGATTGCTCAGCAGGAAAGCAAATTTGAAGCTACCAGTAACTAGAGTAAGATGCATATATTTGGAAGCATTAGAAAGAAAGTGTGATGCAAGGCTGCTTCTGAAGAATCACCCACTCCATTGCTGCTTGCAGAGTTCTCAAAGAATCACCACTCTGCAATGCTTGCATCTCACACCCTACACCATTTGTAGCATTAAAAAAAACCTCAGCTGCAAGCATTTTCTTTGCTTTTCTTTTATAGTGGGGTATTAGGAAAATCATACTGCTGCTTATGGAATAAACTATGTGTGATAGGATTTTGTGGTAGATTTATTAAGGTGGTCTCAATTACATGAAGAAAAAAAAACATCTCCCTGAAGTTGGGTTTGGCTTCTAGTGATTGCATGGTAACATGGACATTTTCTTGGAAATAATTATCGTCTTGTTATGGGCTGTAATTACTTATTTAGTCACATTCTATCTAGCCTACAGTACACAGAAGGTTGCATTAGACTGCCAAAATGAGTTGAAGAGGGAGATATCCCAATTAAAGCCAGAGAGATCAGATGGATGCTGTCACTTGCTGAAATTATTTCCATTTTTTTAAAAAAAATCTCAAATTGCTTCTTAATTTATAGTTCAGTTGCTTCCTTCACGTCATATTATAACTTCCTATAATTCTCTTTGTTTCAGAATATACTTGATGATTATCATCTATTTGTACAGTTCTATCTCCTTCGTAACTTACTAGTTCTATGAATCAAACATAGAAGTGGAATCAAACATAAGAGCTGTGGTAGGCAGTGATTAGAATGGAGTATTGCAGGGTAATTCTGCTGACTGCCGATTGCCAGAAGTTTGGCAATTTGATTCTCACTGGCTCAAGGTTGACTCAGTCTTCCATACTTCCGAGGTTGGTAAAATGAGAACCCAGATTGTTGGGGGAAATATGCTGACTCTGTAAACCTCTTAGAGAGGGCTATAAAGCATTCTGAGGTGGTATACAAGTCTAAGTGCTATTGCTATAGAAGTTACCCTTTGCAAACATATACAATGCAAGATTTCATGTCAAAACTAGCAGAAAATTTGAACCCAAAGAACAGATGGCAACCACAGAATATTGACCGTAAAGAATAATAATTTATAGTGCTACAGGTAAATGTTAATATTCTTATCTGAATTTCAAAGTTTGCATTCTGTGATATTTATAACCTGCAGACAGCATGTAAAGCAGTGGTACCCAACCATTCTGGCTCTGTGGACCAGTAAGGGTAGTGATGGCATGTAAAGCAGTGGACCCCAACCTTTCCAGCTCCATGGACTGGCAGCAGCAGAGGGGAGGAGGAGAGGATGGTTTCATGCACTCAACCTGTGCATGCACAAATGGAGCTTCTCACGCTTGCATGCCGATTGCTTGGCCTGATTCTCAATGGGATGCAAACCACTGGTGGGCCATGGACCAGGGATTCAGGACTCCTGGTGTAAAGGAAGAATAATGAAAACCTAGAGGACTTTATCTATCCTGAAACCAGCCTCATTCCTGCAATATGGAATGTTGAACCACTAACCAATGTTAGTGAAAATGTTATAGTTCATATTTTTAGGAAAATATATCTTATTTTAAGTTTCAGTAAAGCATCTGGGATTCCTGAATATGACCTTGGTAGCCTTGGCTGGCTACCAAAATTTCTATGTTCCCCAATTTAAACCTATATAAACATGATGTAGCATTGTTTCAAGAGAGGCAATGTGTCTGTGGGTGTGTATGTAGTGGAATGATGCATGTTAGACTGCCAATAGGAATGTTGTATATGTTGACAGAATAAAAATATTTATGGGAAGAACAACAAAACCCACCAGCCTAGCTATCAGCACTTTGTCAACAGATATTTTATTCATGAGCCTAGAATTTCTCTCCAGGCTGGGGCAGAGGGAGTGAGGGGGAAATATCATCTCAAATTTTCTCTGTCTTATTCTTTTTGTTTTGTGGTATACACTATGGAAAAATCTAGATATTTTCTCTGATCCATGCTAATATAAAGATTAAGCAACATCCTAGATGATTGAAATCTCCAATATTACTTTAACAAAAGTAAAGATAAGTAGCATTTGCAAATTACAATCCTTCCAATATTATTGTGTATGCTAGCGTTTTAGGTAGAAGAGAGAGAGAGAGAGAGAGAGAGAGAGAGAGAGAGAGAGAGAGAGAGAGAGAGAGATTAAGTAGAAGGAACAATCATGAAACGATTTAAAAACCAAGATTGAAAAACCTTTAGTGGATCAGTTTTATTTGAATCTTTTGCAGCAGATCCAGGCAAATCGTTTACTTTCTCATTTAGAACTGAAGCTTAACTTGATTAATCACATGATCTTTAAATCCAAACTAATAGCAACATGAGCACAGACTTTCCTTGGGATGATTATTTACTGGATTTCAATTTGCAGAAAGAAAACCCTAATTACTGATTTCTGAGTGTCTATGCAGATGTGCATACATACATGCTTATATAGGGTAGTTGTATTGATTTGGGGGTTTCATTTATAGTTCCGTGCCTTTGAGTCTGTCCTGATCCTTAGCAACTGCATGGATCCAATTCACACAGTTTTCTTGGAAGTGGTTTGCCATTGTCTGTTTCCAAGGGCTAAGATGCTGTGACTGGCTTAAAGCCATCCAGGTAATTTTAGTGCCTAAATAGAACCAGAGCTCACATTTTTCCAGCTTCTGACCTGGTACCTTTAACCACTCCACTAAACTGACTCTTATTTTGAAGTATAAAATATATTATTTCCATATCCTCGAAGATTCTCATCCATGAAGAACGGTTGCAGAAACTGGGTATGTCTAGTTTAATGAAAAGAAAGTCTAGGAGAGACATGATAGCAGTGTTCCAATATCTCAGGGATATTGAAGAATCTTGAAGAATAAAGAAGAGGGAGTCAAACTGTTCTCCAAAGCACCTGAGGGTAGAACAAGAAGCAATGGGTAGAAATTAATCAAGGAGAGAAGCAACTTAGAACTAAGGAGAAACTTCCTGACAGTTAGAATAATCAATCAGTGGAACAACTTGCCTCCAGAAGTTGTAAAAGCTCCAACACTGGAAGTTTTCAAGAAGAGATTGGATAACTATTTGTCTGAAGTGATGTAGGGTTTCCTGCCTAAGAGGGGGTTGGACTAGAAGACCTCCAAGATCCCTTCCAACTCTGTTATTCTATATTCTATATTATGTAGAAAATGACATGTCAGCTTCAAATATTGCTTAAATACATTTGCTTTAAAAGAAGTATCTGGGGAGTCTAATAGAAAACCCTTTTGTTTGTCCAGGGCTCAATTGCTTCTTTTTAGGAGAGCAGATGGTGCTTTATTTTGTAGCAAAGTCAAAGCTACCACCACTCTCATACAATAATCAGACAACCAGACAGCGGGAGATGACATAATAGCAAACATTAGCCTTAAAACTAAACCTAAGTTTATTTTTTATTTTTGGAAGCAGACATCTAAATCAAAACATAGTTAGAGGTGCTCATTTTAACCTGTCACTTTTATACGGCTTATATACAGGGTTTACCCCAAGTAATGCATATGGGCTGTCTAAATCTAAAATCTGACACTGCTGGGTTATTAAAATTACAGGATTGCAACATTGTTTCTTTCACACTGGAAAACAATCGTCTAGAAAACAATAATGCAGACAGCTTATCAAACCTATTAAATATTACCTGCTATAATATTCAGAAACAACATGTGTTTATGACAACGCGTGCATAACCAAGGAAGACAAAACCCCTCCTCCAACACCTTTGTCACAGCCATATATTTAGTACTATTTCACAAACATCTTATTTGCATCGGAAGCCTATACCTCGCAAGTGTGCAAGATTTCAGCAATTATGCAAACAAAAAATCATTAAAAGGGTATTATTGGGATCCACCAGAATGTCAGCCGAAGCGCAGAATAGAAAATCAAGAACGATGGTGGTCTTGCCAAGGTAATTCTGTTTTTTAAAAAATCAATTCCATTTTAAATTTGATGATGGTGCAGGGAAAAGAAGTTACAGGAAAGTGCTTATTGGAACACTGCTACTTTGTTTTAATTAGAATTCTTAGTGGCATTATCCCATGTCAACTCTTAGAAGTGCTTCCAGAAAGCAAGTACAGCAAAAATTGTACTCTCGCCTCCCAGTTCAAAAGCTGTAGATGTGCAGATTCAGAAAGAATCTGAAGAAAACTCCAAATGAATAGAATAGAATAGAATAGAATAGAATAGAATAGAATAGAATAGAATAGAATAGAATAACAGAGTTGGAAGAGCCCTTGGAGGTCTACCTTGCTTTTGATAGTTTTATATAACTTGGTAAGAGTTATAATTATAATTACCAAGGACTTATTAGGTCATTTTTTCATTAAATTTTTGCAATCAACTCTGTCTCAGTTTGTTAATTTCATATTTAAAAAATCAGAACATTCTGAAACTGATTTGAGCAGTTACTTTACTTATTCAGAACAATCCTGTTGGGTTCCTCAAGTAAACCAGGAAGGCAGGCATGAAGCCTCCACATTTTTTCAGGTGAAATGGCAGGCTGCCAACTATCTGGAAAGGCAGATCATCCATCAATTTTACCATCAAAGTCTTGGAATTATTCTCAGCTAAATCCAGCACTTAAATTTTGCATCTGAGGTGCAAAGTCATAAACAAAGCTTAGCTTTCTCGGTTTAAAATGTGGATGCCAGACAGGGATTAAAGCTATTTTTTTCTTGAAAATCAAAGTATTATGCACCAGCAAATCATCATTTTTGAACTGTGAGAACTTTTACTTCTTCACCAGAAATTCATAGGTATATGAGAAAAAGAAGATGAGTGGATGAATTCAGCAGATGCAGCCTGATGAAGAAATGGGGTTTTTCTTGTGAAGGGCAACCACCACCCTGGGAATGAATGGGAGAAGCAATTAAATGAGATACTGCAGCTTGGAAAACAAGTTGCTCAATTGCTTCACAGCACCCAAGAAATGCTATGATCCATTTCTAAGTTCTTCTCCAGTGGCCACAAGACCCATAAAATCATCCTTCTTAATTGCTATCATAATCTGCACATCTGCTATGTTATCGTTATTAGTGAAATTTCTTAAGCTTACAATTGAAATTTTGCTGAACAGACTGGACTGCCTCACTGGGACAGTAGAAAGTAGATCATGATCTGTTGATAAAATGGTGGTGAGTTATTTCAAAGATACAAGGACCCTTGCCACTTGAACATTCTAGCTTTCTCTTTGCCTACATACCTCATACTTGGAATTTGACAAATGAAAAACATAAATGGATTCTCCATGCTCTTACAATTTCCAAAGGACTAATACTGCAGCAATGGAAGATAAATGTACAGCCTCTTATACACCATGGATTGAAGACCCATCTGTACTTTCTATCTATGAACAGATGGCCTACCAATGTAGACTTTGTATCGACAAATGTGGGACTCATTTTTACAAAATACAGTAGGCTAAAAAATAAGCATGATAATTACAGACAGTCTCCTACTTAAGAACATTTGAGTTATAGACTTTCTCCAAATGAACGAACCTGCAACTCCAGCCTAGAAGTTCCCAGAAGGGAGAAGAAGACAGGAAAAGGTTAGTTTATGGTACATCATACACCAGAAAACAGGAAGGGGTGATAGTTCTAACTGAACCCAGAAGGAGGCTTCATCAGGTAGAGAAGGGGTTAAAGGGGGGGAGTATATAGTGAAAATGGGGCAATGCAAGAATGGCTATCAATACTCAAGGCCAAGAGACTCCCACCATGGGAAGACTTACCTAATACTTGTCTACTAATGGAGAATGGGGTGACAAGGGGCTGCCAACCACTGCTTGTAGGATTGAGATCAACCAGTGTACACCTCACGTCTATGCCTGAGGGTCATGTGGGGGCAGAAGTACCCAGTTTTCTTGTCAGTGGACCTTCCCCAACAAGAGTCCCAATGACTCTTGGGAAAACTGGCCCACTCAGGCTTCAGCCGGTAAAGCTGCAGGGAATCAATGCTATCTCTGGGTTGGATTTAATGCAGCGGTGAAATCCTCCCAGTTCTATCCGGCTCACTGAACCAGTAGCGCCAGTGGAGGGAGGCTCCACCCACCCACTGAGAAATCATTATGTCCCATTTGTTAACCATCTGCGCATACACAGAAGATATGCGCCAGTGCATAGCATGCACGTGTTCCCAGGCAGGAGCACACACAAATCGGTAGTGAAGGTAAGATTTCACCACTAGGCAAAATTAACTTACAAATAGCCTATCAAACTATATCATGTTTCACAGGGGACTATCTCTATATAAATATTAGAAACATATATGTACCTGGATAATAATTCTATTAGAATAGGTAATCGGCTTATTTTGAATTTTTTTTTATTAAAAAAAAATCCCTCCTAAACCAAATCATCCATTCTGTATTTCAGAGGAATCTGTTGCTTCGTACATGGATGAAATGAAAAGAGTTGCTCTAAATTTAAATACTTTTACAAGCCCCACAGTGGGAAATTAAAAAGTAATGCAGAAATATCTTCCACACAATTCACTCCAAGGATATAGTGGAACTCTCTAGGAACCTATATTTTTAACATTCTGAACAGAGATATGAAATCTGTGCAAAGTTTAGCATGCCCTTCACAGTCAAACACTGAGATAAGCTCCAGGAGTGCCATTATCTTTATGTCCTCTTTGTGACCTATTCTGCTCCAAGTATATCATAGGCTAAATTCATAATATATAGCCACCATTACATTTTTCATTCTTCATACAAACTAAACTCTCATGTAGGAGGGGAGAGCAGGGGGTTAAAATAATCCTAATTGACACCAATGAATTCCCTTTTAAATGTGTATACAAGAAGGTGAACATTTTTGAAATGTGGGGCCCAAGGAGAAAAAAATAATCTTCCTCCCTTATGCATCATGGTCTCAATACAGATTGGGAACTTACACAAGAACATCTGCATATTACATATTCAGCAGATCCTAGTTTGCTATGATGGGGGGAAAAGGATATTAAACTAAGTAAGTCGTTGGTCTAATTTATCTTGTCTCTTATGAGTAGCCTCTCCTAAAAAGGAGATGGAGGAAGGCTTCGGCTACAATCCATAAAACCTCAGAAGTGACATTTTTATGGGTTATTTCTCACTCGGTGCCTCTGTTTCTATAATAAAAAAAGTTTCTGTACCATCACCAGCTTCAGAATTGCAGCCTAAAGGCTTACTGCCGAGTGGGAAAATATTGACAGTCCTGGGGGCATTTGAAATCCCTATATGCGCTGTTGCAAAATGCAAGTCAGGTTGGCTAATCGGCTAGTTAGAGCAAAGACCTCTCAATATTTTAGAAAGTACACCCACCCAATTAATAAATCCACAGTACATAATTCAACAATGACAGCTGTGGGATAACAAAATGTACCCACAAAGTCTGCCATGGACACGACTGACAGAGTTTTCTCCAAATTCTCTCCAGTTCAGTTCTGCCAGTTTTCTCCAAGTTCAGCTACCTTTTGAAAGTTATCATATTTTAATATATTTCAAACCTGGAGCCTTTTTGACATGGCAGCAGGCTGATTCTTTTCCACAAGAAAAGCAAACATACGATTACTAAATTTCAGAACAATTTAATTTAATACTAGTCTCATAAATGTAACTCCTATTATTAGACAGATCCATGTGCCTAAATTAAATATTGTTATTCCATATAAATTATAAGATTATACCTTATGAGTTGTGGTGGCGCAGTGGTTAGAAAGCAGTATTGCAGGCTACTTCTGCTGACTGCTGGTTACCAGCAGTTCGGCAGTTAGAGTCTCACCGGCTCAAAGTTGACTCAGTCTTCCATCCTTCCAAGGTGGGTAAAATGAGGACCCAGGTTGATGGGAGCAATATGCTGACTCTGTAAACTGCTTAGAGAGGGCTGTAAAGCACTATGAAACATATATAAGTCTGCTATTACTATTGCTATTATATTACTAATAGTGGCAACTATTCTGATACTTGTAGTTGCAGAAATTCTGAAAGTAATGATTGATGCAATACTCAATGTAGTTCCTTCTACGTGTGCTGGTATTATGCCTCCAAATTTCTAGTAAGTATCTGGTGGTATCAAATTTGAAAACATTATATTGTTTTGCCATTGTAAACCAAGAACTAAGATGCAGTTCATGAGTCAAAATCCAATGTATCATTCCACTCTATGGGTAGATCAATGTTGAATATCCATTGATGGAATAAGGAACCGAATTATTTCTGACCACCTTTTAGTTCCTGCTATCAAAAGATTTCTCCATGATTTCCGCAGTTTTCTGGAATGGAATCTGAAGGTATATTAGGTGGCTCTGGAATAAAGAGGAATTCACTGAACAATCCATTCATGCAATATTGGATTTATTTTCTGTAGTGGCAGATTTTTAACACCATTAAAAGATAAGAACAGAATGACAGACTAATATTTACTGTTGACTATATTCTCTTCTGCAGAGTTAAATAGTCTTTTCCAGCCAAAACTTTAAATGAAGAATAACAGAACTTGTGTTTCTTTGTCCCGTCATAGCTTATCACAACTCTAGTATGGAAAGTATCTCTGTGTAGCATCTACTTAAAAGATGGACACTGGGGGAAAAAATGTATGTTGCTTTTAATTCACTGATTTACTCTCACCCTTCTATACTGAAGACCTGCCTCTACTTGGTGGCCTTTGATCCAAAGGAAATGTTCCATTGGCCATGCTGGAGATGGCCACTGGATTGATGGCAGACTCTACCTTCCCCCACCCTTGTGCTCTGTTCTCCACCTATCCATCTTTTTGATTATTATATTGATGTATTCTCATTGTATTCTTTTAATTGTTTATTTTATGGTTATAGTATTTTACTTCTGTTTCCACTCCTTTCATTTTCTTCCTTTTTATTATTATAAGCCACCTAGAGATAGGCAGCAAATAATTTAACAAATAATTAGACTAGAAAAAGTATTTGGAGATTTGGAACTGATTGAGGCAGGTTGTTAAGAAATTCCTGGCACGCCTTTCAAAGGACTGGCCCATATTGTGTATTTCTGAATGAATGCCCACTTGCTTTTTATATGTTATACAAATAGAATAACAGAGTTAGAAGGGAACTTGGAGATCTTCTAGTCCAATCCCCTGCTTAAGAAAGAGACCCTATACCATTTCAAACATGTGGTTGTCCAATCTCTTCTTAAAAATCTCCAAAGTTGGAGCACCCACAACTTCTGGAGGCAACTCATTCCACTGATTGTTTTAACTGTTAGGACATTTCTCCTCAGTTCTTGATTAGTTTCTACCCATTGTTTCTTGTCCTGCCTTCAGATCAGTCCTGAACAAGTATTACTGATACTCTCCGGTACTTTTGCCTAACCTTTAAAAATAGCAATAGCACTTAGACTTATTATACCGCTTCATAGTGCTTTTAAGGCCCTTTCTAAGCGGTTTACAGAAACAGCATATTGCCTCCAACAATTTGGCTCCTCATTTTACCCACCTCGGAAAGATGGAAGGCTGAGTCAACCTTGAGCCAGTGAGATTTGATCTGCTGAACTGCAGCTAACAGTCAGTTGAAGTAGTCTGCAGTACTGCACTCTAACCACTGCGCCACCTCGGCTCTTGAAAGGCTGCAAGTTTCTTTCTGTCCCATCTTACACTTTCTTATACTAAAGAAACTCAAGGTGGGTTTACTTTGACTTTCTTTCTCACTTCTATCTCTCCAAATCTGAAACTAAATATCTTCAAAAAGGACCAGCCTTAATAGAACTGCCTAACTAGAAGGAATAGTTCTTAAAAAAAAAAACAATTTACAGCTGAGGTCAACAAGTAAGGGAAAAAAATATGCAAACTAATTTGGTGAAATTATGCTACGGTTACAGAACTGTAACATTCGCATCTGGAAACTACCTGGGCAATTAACTTTTCTTCACCATATTATGCTCTTTTCTGGCTTATTTTAATTATTGTTAAATTAGACTGTAGGATTTAATTTTTTTTCAAAACAGAAAAGGAGATGAAAACCATCCCGTTGTGGGCTGGAACCAAATTTAATGATCCCTTCTACTCGTATCCCAATTACAAGCTTGAGTGTGCAGGCATTACTCGAGGGAAAGCAGGAAACTATTCCGCTAAACCCAAGTCAGTTCCAAAGCAAACCTCATTAGCATCAGTGAGATTCATTTCCAGGTACCTAGCAAGTTACAGTGTCTTTAGGCAGGGAAGCATCATAAAATGGGTAGATAGGAAAAACAGATCCATCTCCTATGCAATTATTACCACCTGGAGAGAATAGAGCAAAACCTACTCCAAAACACATATATGTTAAATATGTATGCATATTGCAGAAACCTCTAAGTAGGCATGGACTACATTCTGCTCATTCATTACTTAGATGAATTTTCAATACCTGGATCTTCCTAATGCAGTATCCTATTTTGTTCAACATTCATGTATGTGTGTGTGTATATACACAAATAAACACATGATAATCAGGTAGATGTGCTTAAACTCTCTGCTGCCGGGGAGGGGATAAGGAAACAGGATGGGTGGATTCACTTTACAATCCAGTCTCCTAAATCAATTATGCCTTCCAATAGTTTAAACAAAAATTCAGTTGCCTGGTCAGAATTATTACAATTTGCCTCCTCTGTATCAATTGTTTCTTTTCCTTTTGATGTTGCAGATGATAAGTGATAATATAACTTAGACCTTAACGTAACATCTGTCAAGGGAATAGAATGCATATTAATGGAAAAATCTGGACCTTTTCTTTTTTTAAAAAATATAAAAGCTCTTTTATTATACTATGCTCCATATTGTCTTTAATTTTTGCTTTGATTATGTTTATTTTACTAATGACTTGAAGTTTTAAATTCGCGTAACATACAGTACTGTATTTAATATGTGGAACCAAACAATTGTCTTGATTTTTTAAAATTTAATTTTGTAAAGTTTATAAGTCTCGGAAAGCTCAAACTGCCCAAGGAGCTGCTGATACAGTTCTACATAGGAATTATTGAGTCTATCATCTGCACCTCTATA
>JANHFK010005355.1:209972-229960 GCA_036250565.1 Sibynophis collaris | reverse complement strand
GTTCCTGGGTAGAACTGCAGATGAATGGGAATGGGAATGACAATGACAACAGCAATGCAAAAAATGGGGGTCTAGAACATGTTCCTTCTTCATCTTCCATCCACAACGGAGATATGGAGAAGATATTTCTCAATGCTCAGCATGAGTCTGGACAGAATAGTTCAAGGGGTAGTTCTCATTGTGACAGGTAAGCATTTCTTTTTTACATTTTTAAAAATACTTTGGAATGAGTTATTTTTTGGAACTGTCACTAGTATTTTATTTCCTACAATGCAGTTTTAGCTGGACGTATGCCTCGTATTAAGCCAGAGTTTATATTAATACATATATATGAGTTGCTATATAAATCTGTAAATTGCTTTTTGTGGACTTTGAGCTTTTTCAGTTTTATTAAAGTTTTTTTGTATTGTATAAGCTAGAATGAAATTCTGAAGGAAATGTTTTGCAGTTGGGTAACTGCCCCGCATAATCACTTGTTGTTTAAATCTACTGTTTATTTTTGAAGAGCCTTTTACAGTAGATATTTGCTATTTATGGAATAGATGGGGCAGAAAACTGTTTCTTTACTAAAAATAATTATGTGGGTAAGAATCGTTATGTTTATATTGTATTTATTAAAGTGGTGATAAACTTAACAAGGCATTAAAACCACAGAATTAAAAAGTCCGGAATTAAAAACTTCATTGCTACTCTAGGTCTGTGATGTGTTACATCTGTGCTCTCAAATTGACTGCTTCTGTTAAAGATGATTAACTTTACTGCTTTAATGTTTGAAGCCTCTTTTAATAAAATGCTCTTTGTGGCTTTGTTTTTCAATGTGTTATGAAGCAGATCTTCATCCGATCACTGAAATTGCATGTGTTAGGAATTCATGCTAAGTCTTTGTGCAGTTATTTTACATAAGAAATTCTCTACTTATTATTGGAAGTCACAAAGATAATAAAACTAATAAAAGCAACACTAGCTTTTTAAGTATTATAAAAAAAAAATTTTTTCCTACAGTCAAATTGTAGAAATAGAAGCATGTCCTGCTAGAGATTGTTCATCTCTTAAAATGCATCTGATGATTAATTCTCTTAATCAGGTTAAAGATATCTTAAACATCAATTTCAGTCTGATGCTGGTATGTTGCTTACCAGGGAAGAGAGCTGGTTCAGGAATTAGATACTGAATGATTTAGTGGAGGTGGGTGTGACTGTATTTCCTCCCAGGAAACAACAGAGGAGGAGTTCAACTCCTATGAAGAGGAACTCCTTATTAAAGGAAGGAGCAAGGGAAAGGCACATAAGCAGAGACAAGTAGACAAATGTGAAAGTTAATTATCAAATAGGTATGGTAAACAACTGATACTAAATCAAGCCACTATCAAAACAAAAAAACAGACATTGAATTTCCTGCCACAAAAAGAATAGCTTTTTAATATAGAAGACAGAAGAACATGTCTCAAGCAATGTGAATGCTAATTATTTTAAATAGAACTCACATTTAATATCCAGCAGTTGTTACAAAAAAATCTTCATAACTTTTCTGCAATAAATTACTAATCAGAAATTTCTGTATTCCTATGTGCCTGGTTAAGTTATTTCAAATCCACTTGCCAAGGACAGTCTTAGCAGCTAATGATACTTTTTTTGTTTGTTGCTGTTATCAACTTTGAACATAAACATTTAACTGCTTTAGCAGTCCTCTGAGGAAGCAACAGATAAAAACTGTTTGAATTGAATTTTCTAATTTAGAGAAGGCCAGCCATAGCCATAACCATTACCAACACATTATTGTACAATCATTTGTTTTATATTGGAGGTAAACCAATATTGGCTTTTTCCTCAATTAAAATTATAAAGTAATTTCAATTTTGGCCCTGTCTGTTTCCTCAGAAGAGAATGGGGTTTTTTTTCTCATTGGGGCTCTCTTAACACCAGTATTCCCCCAGATAGACAAGCACTACCTATGAGGAAATAAGTCTGATTTGGAGATCCTTCTGGACTCATAATTCCTCCTCAAGCAGGTAGAAGCTGTGGCAAACTTTTGCTCAACTTCAGATAGGGCAGTAATTGCAGTCTTACCTGCTGCAGAAGAACCTGGTTGCAATAGCTCTTGCCCTCATTATCACTTGGTTTGATAAAAACAATGTATTTTGCAAGGGAATTACTTTAAAGGCTACTTGGAAACTAGGAGTTGCTTTCCAGGTACAATTTAAAGTTTGTGTTTTAAACCTGTGAAGTCTTTTATGGTGTGATACCAGGTAATTGCAGGACTGCCTACTCCCAACTTGAATCAGTCCAATCTACTAGATCTCTTATTGAGAAATTCCTTGTAGTCCTTCACTTCTGACAGGAAAAGAAAGTCAAGAAAAGGAGTAGTCTCCTACGGTAGTAGAAATCAGGCTATCCCTTTCTTTGATAGCTTTCAGGAAGAAACTTTAGAAAGCTATTCTTCAGAGAGTTCTGATGATACAATATACTGTGCTGTCTTTTTATTTGTATTGCATTGATCTTATTCTTGTTATATCTAAAGGTTTTATGGTTTAGTGATTAAGTTGCAGTTTTAAAGTACTGCAGATATTTTATTATCTGAGCCACTGAAAACTCTCAGATATTAATAGGATATAAAAACATAGAAATAGGTATAAATGAAAATTAATAACAATGCTTTGTAATCAAATTTTCTAGAAAAATAATGATACTTTTATTTTCTGCAGTCCTTCTCCTCAAGAAGATGGACAGATAATGTTTGATGTGGAAATGCATACAAGTAAAGACAATAGTTCTCAGGTATTTTCCTTCTGTTTATCTACAATTCTGTTTGTAGATTAAGGTAGCACAATTTTAAAACTCTATTCTAGCAGTGTGTTTTTATTTACTATCTAATCTTGATAAATAATCTCATTGCTGTATTTTTTCCCAGTGGAAAGGTACTCTTTTTATTTAAAATTAAGTTTTTATGCTCTTACAGGCATTTTAACTTGTATTGTTATGGCAAGAAGTCTTTGATAACATACTTGTGTACCTTAGTGCCTCCCAAAAATTATCAGTCAGCAGCCGGTTATTTAAGACAGCTTCAGATAATATATTAATTTTTGTGACAGGGTAATTCATGTTTTGAACAAACTTTTTGGATTTTAATTAAGAATATTGCTCTCACCCATAAATACTTTAAGTCATATTTTTAGAAGTTGTTCTATAATAAATTGCCTGTAACCTTTAAATGTTTAATCTCATGGAGATTTAATAATTACAGTTACACTTAAACTGCTATTTAGGATTTCAGGATCTTCAAGGTGTTGATCCATTGTAAACAGATTCATATAAATAAAAGCAATAAGAATATTATTAAATATAGGAAGAGAAGATGGTAGGGCAACGAGATGAGTTACTTTGTAACAAGATTATTTACTTTGTAACAGATTATTTTTTCCGTTTTTGTCAAACTGATATTTTCCCAGCTGTATCCATTATTTCAGACCGTCTTGATGGCTTATGTTTATTTTTTGTATTATGATAATTACTTTTTGAAATAAAAGAATGCATTTGATAAAGGCATGCTGTGGGCTATATAAGCAAAGCACAGTTTCTTATAAATGGCATAAAACTGGTTCAAATGAAATATTTTAGTTGCCGTTCCTGATTTTAATTTTTATAAAACTGTCAGAATTGCCAGCATAGTCTGCCTATCTGCTGATCAGTGCTCTGCAGGAAATACCAAGAGGAACAATTGAACTAAACGAATTACAGAATTTATTCATTATGTATTTTCAGTCTGAAGAGGAAACAGTAGAAGGCGAAAAGGATGTGGACGTTTTGAAGAAAAGTGCTGACTGGGTATCAGATTGGTCAAGTAGACCAGAAAACATTCCTCCCAAGTGAGTGGAAATCCTTTATAATAAATATACTTTTGCTGAGAAGAAATGTTGATTGCAACAGAATACTAACATAATTATTTTAATTATAAACTTCAGTAAGCTAAGAGTAAACAACAACCCAATCAAGGAACCACCAAGACCACCCCCACCAACACTAACTGGGCAAACCATAAAATGAGAGCAAACCCCATTCCCTTGTAGCACTGATGATGTTACCTAGTTTGGTAATGATATGTCTGCAAGAAAACAACCAAACTGAAAGAGCATCAAGGACCCTGTAAAATAAAGATAAAAAGTAAGCTCAAGAACTCTTTTTTTACCAGGAAAACCCAGATCAGATTCTGAGTTTCATGTTTGTAAGGATATAAAAAGTCTATCGCAATTTTCATCCATCCTTATTAGAGTGCTCCTATTGAAGAATAGCTACTCATAGGAGTCAAAGAAAACAACATCCTTTTATAGTATTTCTAGATAAGAAAGATAGAAGTAAAGTTAAAAACTATTTTTACTCTTTCCCTGGCTTTGCATCAGCCTCAGAGTCCTGGGTACAATATGCTCAAAATTAAAAACGTGTTTCCCTGTCATACCACTGTGTTCCATAGGTTTCTGCTAAATCATTTCAGGTTGACCAAGGTTTGACAGAAACAAAACCTAGAATGTTTCTATGCCATATTTTGGCCAAACCCAAAGAGATTTTACAGTGATTTTATAGGTCATGTAGCCAATGCATCTGTGTGTAGAGCCCTCTTTCCCTCTCTCCCCTCCGGACCCACCAGAGCAGCATAGTCCACTATCCTACCTACCCTCACTGATGTCCCAGTATGGCATATCCCGCCAACCTGCCCAAAGGTTTACCTTACAAATGAACCACCCTACGCCAACTGTTTTGAAGTGTCTTGCACATTCTGGGTCCCTTTCAACTGAGTTGCCAAATTTTAGCTAGGAAGTTCTTTGCAATTTTGAGGCAAGAAATCCATGAAAGCTGTTGATCATAATTTAGATGTAGCAGTTCTTTATCACCTCTACCTTAAAAGCAGAAAAAAGGAAAACTCCCCTCCATGACATAATTTTTGCATAATTAGTCTTAGTACTTTGGCCTTCTTTGCCCAAGGTCAAGTACAGCAGAGCCACTAAAATGTTGCTCACCGCTGCATTCCAGAGAATTAACCATCAATTTGCTTATGTTTGTTGCCTTGCTTGTTAACACAAATACACTGGGTTTGTTTTCTAGAAATGAGTCAAACCTGACTGGGGTTCTTTTGATATAAATTGCCTACCTTTATAAGAGTGAAAAGGGTGCTTTGTTCAGCAGCAGCATGAGAAAATAATAGTTTCTGCTCCTGTGGATCTCTCTAGTCTGCTCTCATTATGTATTCACCATGGAAGGAAAATTGTTCCATGCTTGAAAATATCGAAGAAGTAATTTAGCAAGACTTAATAATTTAATTATGGCTCGCTAATTTGAACTTGTTCATTTCCTCATTTCTGCTAAGACTGATCTAATATATGTTGGATACCCAAGAATGCTCTTCTGGTTTAGGATTCTTAGATTTGAAGAAACATTTATAACAAAATGCAGATTTCCTGTTAGGTAAAATTGGGATAATTCTGTTAGAGATTTCTCAGCTATTGGCCCATGTTTTCATGTTTGAAAGAGGCCTTTCCATTACAGTTCTTAACTCTTGCTTTATTGTTGTTTTCAAGTATCAATATATTCTATCCTTCTCCCTTTCCCCTGCTCTTTCAGGGAGTTTCACTTCAGACATCCTAAACGAGCAGTGTCTTTAAGTATGAGAAAGAGTGGAGCTATGAAAAAAGGTGGCATTTTCTCAGCTGAATTTCTTAAGGTTTTCATTCCGTCTCTGTTCATATCTCATGTTTTGGCTTTGGGACTAGGGTAAGTATGACTACATACATTGAGTGATCGGAATGATGAGGATTATTTTCAATGGTTCTTAAAGCTTTGAATTCCAGAATTGTTCCCAGCAACTTCCAGGAATAGTGCTGGTGGGAGTGTCAGTGGTTTTGAAAAGAGAAGAAAATAAGCATATACATGGCTAGAACAATATTGTATAGCAGAGTTAGTATAGGACTGCCTGGAATGAGAGGGACATTATAAAATCAGCTGCAGAATGGTGGGGAGAAAAACCCTAAAATATTTCCCCATCATTCTCCTGTAGAGAGAAAATAAATTCCTCCTATTGCTTTTCTGAAAGGGTAACCCCAGCTCCTCCTGGATTCCTTTGGATCTCTGTGAGTAGGTTCTTTCTTAGTAAGAATTGACGTTAAATAGGAAGTGCTACTTTAAAGTGCAAGAAGTATTTGGTTAAAGGATGGATATACATTATAGATGTCATGACAGCTTTTCTTAATAATAATTGAAGTTACCCTGATGAAAAAAACTGGGGACTTTTTGGTGATGAATGGAAGATACATCAAGTTCTGCTTAGCTGCCATAATACCCCAACTTGAGGGATTTTTTTTTCCTTCGAGCTTTTATTAAGGAGCTAGTTTAGGAATAAGCAGTAGAAACAATTGTAAGTGTGTTTGTTACTTTAGACATCTTGTATCTATCACTGATAAACAACAAGCACAATCCCTACAGTTTGTTAAGGAACAGTTGTCAGTTTTCATGTTTTGAAAATCTATAGATGTAATTTTCATGTTTTCTGATAATGTTACAATCACTTATCCTTTACCTTAAAAGCCTAATTTGAATGGTTCCAATGATGCGTTTATGTAGTTTTTGCCTGGGGAGGAGGAAATTGTGAAAAAGTGAGGAATGATATTTGTGAGATCTACTTTGTTATGTTTTGTTTTCAGATCCATGTAGAAAACCAGAGATAATGACTTTAGCTCTGGAGTTAATGTTCTATATCAAAACCAAGGAGCTTATAGTATTTCCATGCAAACAACTACTCTTGATCTGTTATATTAATAATAATCTGTCAATAGTTATATACTCTAGAACAGGGGTGTCAAACAGGCCGAATGCGTCATGCTCAGGCCACGCCCACTCCAGCTCCGTGACACCCGTGCTCTAGGTAATTTAACATATTTCATATTTATCCAGATTTGGTATAAATAACAAATAGAATACTTCAGGAATGCAGGAGAAAAGTGGGCACAGTACCATGGGCTTTTTCAGATACCAGGCACCTACTTCTAGTTAAAGAAATGGAAGTAGGAGATAGGAATAGCACTTAGACTTATATACCACTTCATAGTGCTTTACAGCACTCTCTAAACTGTTTATATTGCCCCCAACAATCTGGGTCCTCATTTTATCGACCTGGGAAAGATGGAAGGCTGAGTCAACCTTGAGTCGGTGAGAATCGAACTACTGGCAGTCAGTAGAATTAGCTTGCAGTACTGCATTCTAAACACTGTGCCACCACGGCTCAGATCCCTATCCACCTACACAAAGAGTTGCACTGTCTTACTTTCTTTGCCAACTGCAGGTGCTAATGATCATTTTCTTCATGAAACATGTTAGCTGCACATCATGTTTGTATGCTTTGTAAAAAAAAAAATAATGGTACGGACAAGTACCAATGTTTCCTTAATACATTTTAATTTTCTTGATGGATGTTAGAATTGCAGCATAGTTTGGAAGAATAAAGTAAGCTGAAAAGATCTTTGGGGCAGATATAAGTACCAATGTACTTTGCTTTGCATTTCATTGCAGTATCTACATTGGAAAGCGACTGACCACACCTTCAGCTAGCACTTACTGAAAGAAGCAGTGCACAAATCCTGGAAATCTTGTGATGATCTGTGAAGGAATTAATGTCCTACTAGTACCATTGGAACTTGAGACAATTCTAAGCATGATCTTCCTCCCCCTCCCCAACCTTCACCTTTTTATACATATCCCGGGTCCACTAACTCTTGGAATTCAGTATTGTGTTGGAACCCTGTGGAGGTGTTTCACTAGTTGTCTTTTCCCAACCACCTTCTGTATCCTGCAGGACACATCAGAGTTGCCTAACCGAGTTTACAGTTGCCTACATGTCACAAGGGCTTCTTTCAGTGCAAAATGCCACCAGCAAATTATAATCGTTATCAGTGATGCCTCTGCCATCTCTTTATTACAATACCAAATAATCTGCCCAGTGCTTAAATGAAATCTTCAGTATGACAACTCCCATTTTTAAAAGAGACTGATAATTAACTGCCTATAAAACAAAATTGGCAGGTTTATTTTTGCTCTGCAATTTATTTTGCAGTTGTCTTGAGTTAATTTTTTTTTTAAATTTCAGGAGGCAAAAAACTTCACAGACATCAAAAAAGAATTAGAATTTGATTCCTCGGCAAGTTTGAATACCAAGTATCTGTCATTAGATTGTGTTTCCATGAAATAGTGAATTTATTTCTGATAGCATTGGCCAGCATTTAGGTTTTTAAAAACTATTTCATTATTTGCATGCGAAGAAATTTCTAGTATTCTTCAGCATTTTATTTAATGGAAGTCTTCCTTTCAGAGTAGTTTGACTTGAAGTATTTAGACTCCGTGTAAAACGAGATACCTGTATATTACTTGGGAACAGTCTTGCAGTTTTGGGTTGTTGTTTTTTAAACCACAATATTTTGAGCTGTCTTCTGTGGTTGAGTTCCACTTCTTCCATATTCATGGTTTGAATCTCATTTGCAATTGCTGAAATCCTAAGGATTTTGGTATCAAATCTTTATTACAGTCATAAATAGCATAACAGATAATAATTTAGGAATCTCACTAATGGGAATATTTTACATTGTTTTGCTTCAGATATGCTTTTTCCCTTAATTCAAATTTTTAAATTTGATATAGACCAATATTCCTAAATAGATTTATTTTTATGTTTAAGCTTTATAGCGTCATTTTGAAAGCTTTCCTTCAAATTGAGCTTTCCTCTCTATTTCATGGAGAAGCCCCTGTAGTTTGCTTAGGCGAATATAGAAATAGCTTGCTATTGTCTTCTTCCACAATGTTTTTTGACTTCTTGATTATTTGACTGTTCTTTGTGGTCCCCCCCCCCCACAGAAGTACTGACCTTGCCCATTTAGTATTCGATGCCAGACTAGGTTATCCAGGTGCTATTATGTTTGTGTGTGTGTGTGTGTATGTGTTTGTGGTACCTGCTGAGATTTTGTCTTCCTGCTCATGCATGTGCTCTGCATGTTAATCATAACAGGAGGTAGCACCTAGATGACTGGGCCTGGGCTTGGAAGGTAAGTTGGGTCTGATGAGTATTTAGAGGGGAAACCACATAGCAATGCAAAGATTGCAGACTAGACTTAGGGACTCAATGAACCCTGGAAGAAGCTACTGATAGGTTAGGTCCGTATTTGTTGCCAAGAAAGCAACAGGGGCTTATTGAGGATGTCCATCAGCAAGTAAGCTTAATTTGAAGAAGGCTTCACATGCTACATATTGAGGTAAGCATGGCTGATTTTAAAACTGCCAGAAATCAGTAGATTCTGCAATTTTATTAGACTGACAATAAAGTTTATACAAAAACTTAAAAGAGTTGATAGACCTTTGAAAACTTAATAGTGCAAGAACAATAGCTAGTACCACTGAAATAAGTGGTGTGTGTGAAGTGAAGAGGATTTTAATGATATCAATTCCTAAAATAACTTTGTTTCAGCCTTGTTTCTTTATAATTTACTGGAAATCTCAATCTTTCTCTCTCCCCCTTCCATCTAGTAAGTTATGCATATTCTTAAAAACCCTTGAAGAGTTTTTTTGGATTTTTTTTGCCCTTTCAGCTTTGAATAGTAGCACTTGTATTACTTGCAACTATGTATTTATTTCCTGTGTGGATATTGGAATAATTTTGAGGTGATTAAATAGAATAAGGATTGTTTAAAGCAACAATTAAAAACCAAGTGTAGAAGTCCAGAGTACTTTTCAAAACCAATTATTTTATTGCATTTTGTTATAATTGGACCATGACATATGTATAAAATTTGGACCATGTTTATTAAAAAGCGGGAGAGGGGGAATTCACTCCTGTCCAAAATACATTATGATTAATCTGCAGGATGCTATGTGATGCCTACATGCTTGTGAATCAATACCTTCAATATTATTTAGGCATCTGTGAGATTAAAACTGACGGAAAAGCATCATTGGCATTTATGTACCTGATCACTGTTGAGCTGATTGCCACTGCAGTGTTCCAAAGCAGTATTTATTACTAACTGATTAGAAGCTTGAAATATCCTAACTTTTTATATTACAAAATGGACCAGTTTGTTAAAATTTGAAAGTGATATCAGTTGTAACGCTTTGTTTAAGTTAAGCATTATTAAGTAGCTTTATACTTGTTTACAGTTTGAGGGGGAAACACAGGCCTCATTTTTCAAGCAGTGAATGAAAAATGGGATGCAACATTTGTACATAGGATCAAGCAGAAATGCATAAGCTCGCACATTAGAAAAAGCAGCAGGCTGAACTGCAACACTAAACAAAGCAAACAAATTCAACTATTTGCTACTTTTAAGAAATTGAAAACCGAAAATTAAGTAATCACTTTTTAAAAAAAACAACAACAAAAGACATATTGCTGAAATTATTGGAGTTAAATGAGCCAAAGTGATTATGCATTCTTCATCTTTAAGTTAGCACTTTGTAACATGATAATATACAGTTTACAGTACATGTATAAGGTGTAGCTATAAAATTTTGTGCCATTAAAGCTGTCACAAAACTGAATTTGGTGGTTGCTTCTTGTCAGTGTTTTACCCAATGTTTAGATGATAGATTTCTGTGACTGCCCTGACACATTGCCAGGACGTCTTCATAAGGATCATGTTTAGATGTACCATATATACTAAGTATTTTTTTTAAAGAACACTCTTATTGGTTTTTGTAACAAATGTGAATTCTGTGCAGTTACAGATACATACCACAAACTTGTAAAGACTTGAAGTTGGTTGTTAAATGTCCCATGTAACTGCAAATACAAGTGTGTTGCTCCTTCAAGAAAAAGAAGCTTACTTAAACATTGACCAAACTAGTATTTTACCATGTGTCTATGGAGATTCTCAATTATCCATGTCATGGTGACTTTTCCAAAAGGTAACTGGACTGTCTTGGTTTTTTTCCTTAAAAATATTTTGTTTCTTATCCAAGAAGCTTCTTCAGTTCTAATATTTTACCACCATTCACTTGGAACTTAATCATTATATTGTTTTATTCACTTGGCAAGGATGCTATCAAATCTCCAAAATACATTTGTAGTTTTCAGACTACGTGCTGATGGGGATTCAAAGTTGTAGTTTGATGGTTATGTTCCCGATTTGACTTCGTCTTTAATTATCTATTTATTCGTTTAGCATGTTGCATACAATGTCAGGGAAATCTACAAATGCTAGACACAATGCAGTCCTGGCAGCCTGGATTACCTATTCCTACATTTTTTGGACTGTACTTGGATTAGCTATTAATGTCAAAGAATGGGGTAGGCGAAGCTCCTATTTGGAAAGTATGCTCCCAATCTTCCCACCTTCTATATCTACAAAATCATGGGCAAGAAGGTCCTTGGTTGTAAGTGAATGGCATATTATTATGAGATTTACTTTTAGATAATGGCTGTAGGAGAAGAACAAGAAGGACAGATTGAGTTTCAGGAATATGTGTTCCTTCACATATAGGTTGGCCTTGGAAAGTGGAAACCTATTCATAAGAGTTTCTCATACAAATGGTAATTCCCAAATGAGTTTATGGAGCCTTTTAAAGCTTTTTTTTGAGGGGGGGGGGTATGAATCAACACCTGTGATTGGAGCTAAAAGAGGCAGCTAATAAAATCTAATAATAATTCATGTGAACTCTGATGTATATATTTGGCCTTCAATTCAATTAATGGAACCATGTGGAAGAAAAATAGAGCCTGGAATGTAGAATGGTGTAGGGGAGGAAAAAGCTCAAATAAGCAATATATCTGAGCATAGTGGAGTTACCATTTAAGGAATGTTTGTTGAGGTGCAACAACTATTAAAAAGGACGAGTCCCAAGCAAACCACCTGACTTACTACATGACCCTTTGTTTCAGCTGGGAATAGCTTCATCCCTTTTCCTATATCAGCAACCTTCCCAGCATGACAGACTTCCTGTCCATCCTCCGTGGCCATCCCCCTCCTTTTGCAGAGACCTTCCCAGCATCGCTGACTTCCTGTCCATTCCCTGCAACTGTCCCCCTCTTCCTATTGCAGTGTGTCGAGTTTGAGTACTAAACAAATCGCGAGCACTGGGACGATATTTTTGCGTCAAAATTCATCAAGTACCAAATTCAATGACTTTTGGAACAGCTGAGTACTGAGGTAGCACTGTAGTAGGTTATAGTCTTCTACTTAACTTTCATAGAATATTTGCACCAAGGAAACTAACAGTCTGATGAATGATACAAAGTAAGGTAGGCCAATTCAAACAAAGGGCAGAAATTTCCCTTGAGATAGGTATATATCTTAGTATTTGCAGAGTAAGATGGATGCAATCCTGGCTTGAAACTTCCTTCCAAACCTGTTCTTCAGTGAACATCTTGCAGTACATAATTTTGATGTTTGCATATGATATCCTAGTTTTCTTCTATGGTGACTAAATAAAGTTGGTTATATGTGGTAGAATATAATCAGATTTTATTTTGGTTAGGTTTTGCTTTTATTTATTAAACAGTAGTTAACATTATCAAATGTTGTCAAGTAACAGACAAATCCATGATAATTTTTACTAACCTTGTCTTCCTTAGATGTATTCAAAGCTTTTGATTCTCTGGAACTACAATTTGAGGCTGAATTTTGCAAGATGACTGATCACTGACTGATCACATACATAGATGACTGTAATTATTGAGTGATTCGACTGACCAGACTTTTTTTCTTTTTGTTGATTATCTCATAAATAACGCTTAAAATTTGACTTTAAAAAAAGAGAGACTTAGTTGGATATTAACAAATAGCATATCAACTATTCCTTTTTCCTAATTAGATATAGATAATCCCTTTCAGTTTTGTAGTCATTATGTGAAAGGTCTGTTATTGTGATGTTTTAATATGTTACAAATACTGAAGACAAAGCCAAGAAGAACAACAACTTCTTACACACAAGTCTGGTCTAAAGTCATAGTGGATGTCAGTACTCAAACGTCAAATATAAGTCATAAGTGTTCCAACTCTTGAAGTCAATAGCAACCAGCCAAAGCCATATACTTTGGGATGTTCCAGAAGTTGGATGTTTCTGAATGTGAAATGATTCACATCAGGTTTGGCTGTATCATGGTTATTCCAAATGCTCCAAATACATTCCTCAAAGCTGAATTAAAATATAGCTGTCCAAATTTAAAAGCAAGTTTATTTTAAAAATTCCACAGAGACAGATGTAAGAATGAATCAAGGAATGAACAAGAAACATGAGTCAAATGAATAATGAAAAAAATAGGTACAGGTAGTCCTTGACTTAAGGCCACAATTGGGACCAGAATTTCTGTTGCTAAACAAGTTAAGTCAGTCACACCCATTTTATGGCTTTTTGTCCACAGACGTTAGGCAAATCACTGCAGGTATTAAGTGAATCCAGCTCTCCCCATTTGCTGCTTATCCGAAGCTGGCTGCAAGATTGCAAATGGTGATCCTGTGACTTTGGGATGCTGCATTCATTCTAAATACCACTAGATTGCCAAGTGTCCAAATTTTGATCAGGTGACTGGGGAAGCTGCAGAATTGTAAGGACCAGTCATAAGTCACTTTTTTCAGTGCCTTTGTAACTTCAAACGGTCACTAAATAAATGATCGTTAGTTGAGAACTACCAGAATTGCAAACCAAAAAGAATAAAGGAATTAAGCTTTCGTTCCTTGCATAATAGCGAGATTGGGACAGGCATTTTAGAATTGATTTGGTGATTTATATAAATCAAACAGTCTAGATAGAAATTCCCCATCAATGATCCTTAGTAGGCTTGAGAGGTAGAAAAATTTTGGGTGTGTGTGTAAAGCTGGCTTTTCTTGTTAATGTGGGTGAGATGAACAGGCAGCACTACTTTTAGCTGACATCATACAAGACTTGAAACATGCATTCAACGTGTCTTAAAGGCATTGGATTAATCATCCACGGAAGCAGCATGTCACAGAGGCTGCTTGGATCCTTGAGCATAGAGAATTATTTGTATTCCAGCACAGGGTGGAGAACATGACTGTATCAGAGCTGAGAAGGGAAGTCCTTCCATGTAAAATCTCTCAGAATTTCCTGGCGTAAGGGTTTCTGTCATCAAGGAAACCTCCACAATTGGCTGGGATATCGGTGGCCTGATTGATGCATGCAGGCCTGGCTTATTCTCCAGATACTTCAAAGCTGGACTGCTGTTGAAAGAGAAGCAAGGGCTTTGATGCTTTGGTGAATCTGTCTGTTCATGTCTGAGGTCCAGAGAGACTGCTGTGCTGAGACCAGGGGCCACTTAAAAGGTTGCCAAAGCCCAATAGGAGTAATATTCAGACTTAATTTTGATTATGCTGCAGAGGGATTCCTGGTTTGATCACCCAGCTGCTCTTACAAAGCTCTGGTCTGGAAAGGATTTTCAGTTCTTCATTCTCAATCCCCAAAAATACTACAGCCCTATTGAACATATGGATTTATTTCCTGCTTAGGACAGAGCTCTGGATGTATATGTATTTGTATGTATGTGTGTGTATATGCGTATGTATGAGTATACACACACACACACGTTATTTACAATGTTATTTACATTTCATCCTTTATTTAAGAATGTTAGAATTGATAATGATGATTTTTTTTTCTTGCCGCCAGAATTGGCTCATAGATTTAAAATGTATACATTCATTCACATGAATATGGGGCCTGTGTATTGGAAACAAGCTTCTTTACTCCCTCCTTTCATCACACATAGAAGATTAGAAAGACAAAGAGCAGCCTAACTCCATTAACATAGTTCCCAACAATTCTACCTTGCCTTAAAGATTAATGGTAGGAAAGTCAGTCATTGCAGTGTAAAGGAATGAATGAATGTACTGTATCTGTTGAGAGTCTTAATTCTAATTAGACTGAGACTTACATTTGGGTTGTGTTAATCAGAAGTTAAGTATCTTGGTGCAGGGGAGTTTATGGTAGCAACAGTTGACCTTGAAACCAATGTGAATGGGCAGCTTGAACTTCTGGCAAGGTCACTTTTGCTAAGATTGAAAGGGGAGAAATGAAATTAATTCATTACAGGAGAGAGGAAAATTATGGCTTGAGATAAAATAATCCATCTAGGACAAGGAACCCCAGAATCAAATCCAGAAAGTGGCAGTGGCAAACCAGTCTGTCTAATAGTCAAGAGATTAGATGATGGCATCTTCAGATTAGGTGAAGCTACTGATGAAATATATTAGCACTTAACAATAGCACTTAGATTTATATACCGCTTTACAGTGCTTTATAGCCTCCTCTAAGCGGTTTACAGAGTCAGCATTTCTCCCCCAACAATTTGGGTCCTCGTTTTACCCACCATGGAAGGATGGAAGACTGAGTCAACCTTGAGCCGGTGAGATTTGAACTGACAAATTGCAGGCAGCCAGCAGTTAGCAGAAGTAACTTGCAGTACTACACTAATCACTGCACCACCGTGGCTCATAATATTAATAGTATGTTATGTTATATTAATATTAGTCATCATATGCAACTCTGGAGTTGATAAAATAGTTAAAACTGCATGGACGTTGTTCACTGATCCTGCCAGTCTTAAAAAAGGAGTGCCTTATGTTATGAAAGCACATATGGTTAGAACTTGGAATGTGAGAAGCAAACCCAAGAAAAGCTGAAATGCTGAAAAGAGAAATTACATTACTAAATTGAATATTTCAAGAATAGATGCATGCAGAAGAACCAGAATGAGCTGCTGTAAATTACATTCAGGCCATGAGATCATACAAAGGATTGGAATGGTGATGTTGCAAAGTATGTTCCTGATTATCATCCAATAAATGACACAATAATCAAGAATCTGGTAGCACGTTTTCCAGCTAACAAATGCTATTGAGCTTCATCCAATGATTATAGTGATGTAGGATTTGACATGAACTAGGAAGGTAGAAAAGGCATAAGGAGATAGGCTTGATAGGCAGTTACAGTTTACATGTGAAATATATTACAAATAGATCATATATAAGAATTAGTGGCTATTGAGGTAATATTGATGTTATGCTAGTCTGTACTAAGCCACAAATATGATGATGGAAGACACTGAGGAATTCTGTGGCAAATTGCATGAGTTACTGAATGTGACATCTAACACAGGTCTACTAATAGATAGTTGGAACACAAGCTTTGGAGAAGCCGAGAATTTTAGAATTACAGGAAGCTTTGGAAAATCTTGGAATTACAGGAAGTTCTGGACAAATCTTTGGACAAATGCAGTTGTGTGTTAATAGAATTTTGCAAAGAATTTTTAATTGTCAACACATGCTCCAAATAACATAAAAACAGATTATACAGCTAGAAAACTTTGGAAGTACATCTACTCCACAATAGAAAACAGATGATGAAAAAGAGCAATGACTTAACCTGGATGATTCTAGGTGCAGACTATGCAAATCAACAACCGTGAATTATTTGTGTCAACTATGGGCTAAACTTAAAAATCAAAGAGAAAAGGTCTTACATCAAGAGTTGACCTAAAAGACATACAGTCAGAATATCGCATCAATAAAAAGAGTAGATTGAGTTTGCTTAACTTATATAAGAGAGCTTGAGTTGCTATAGGAAATGATAAGTAACATTGTGAAACCATTCTGCTTGCTTTTTAAAACATCAGAAGACAGTATAGGGCAATTCAATGCAAACATTCAACTTGGACTAGGGAGGAGCTGTAGCTAACTGGCAGAGAGCACATATTTCATATGCAGAAGGTCATACATTGAATTTCTGCATCTCCAGGGAGGTCTACAAAATTTTTTGTCTGTAGTCCAGAAGACTGACTGAGATAATACTTTCTAGATTTGTGACCTGGTAACTTTACAAGGTAGATTCCTATACCTTATAGAAATTCCATCTGGTCTGATTGTATTTCTGATTATAGACATTCCTGATAATAAGTTACTGAAGTAAAGAGGCCAACAAAATTATATGGCAGGAGGAATAATAATTGGCTTCCTTTTTCATCCCACAGCCCTAGGCTTGGATGCAACCTAAGCATCACAGTATCAAACAGAACAAGGTTTGAATGTCTGGTTCTTCTCCCAGATCAAGCAGACATGTTATTGTCTTTATGCCCAACATGATGGATTTCATTTTGCAATGCTCCCTCACAAATTAACTTGTAATTTCAACAAATATTTAATTCTTCACTTGTACAAGGTGCCTGAGAATTGCTTTCTGAATTTCATTGGTTATGTTTTCTGAGATGATTTTGTTCTTTCCATCACCCTGAAACTTCCTTAGCTGTTATAATGTCTTAATTAATCTAAGTGTCCTATTGGAATTGTAATAAAGCAGGGGAAGGTAGAATGGCTGCATGGCATGGAATAAAGAGACACACGTTGCTTAAATAGACTCCTTGGTGCCTTTCTATCTAAATCAGAACCAACAATAAAAATGCTGTTATTTTTTAAAAGCATATAGTTGTGTGAGCTTCAGTTAAGAATTCATTGAAAGATGATTTGACATCCATGGATGCCTAACCTTTGTAGCACATCTGGTCTCTGATGTCAAAATAACAAGACTCAAAGAAAAAGAAGCAAACTACAGGAATTGCTTCTTGCTGCCACAATAATGAGGAACTGGATAAAATGTTTTGAGGTATTGGAATCATCCCAAATAATATAATTTGTGTAACTAACTACTGGATAATTAATTGGGATAATTAGTGAATCTAAATAGGAAAGGACAATGCTGAAAGGGCTCAAATCTGTGTCTCCGTTTCTGAAAATTTCACCTAATATTTTTTAAAGCAAATTCTATTTCATCAAACTGAAAGTGAGTAACAGAGGAAAATGCAGCAGAAATGTTGGGTGGGGCATTGATTGTTTCAAGAGACGCAGATGGAGGCTTCCTCCTTTGAGGATTTCCATCTCAAAGATTGAATATTCAAATATCTGGACCAAATCAGGCTCTAAGGATGCAGCTGATACACCAAGATTCTAATTGGTATTCTAATATTCTTTAGTATTCTAATATTTTCTAAGACTACTTTTGATAGTTTCTCAAAATGGATGTCTCCAAGTATTGAAAAGAAGGAAGATGTTTGGAAGAGAGAGAGAGAGATTACAATGCAATGGCTCCTTCATTTAAACCAAGATGTCTACGGTGTTCTTAAGGGAGGGTAATTACTGGCAGTGTGCTTTGACCTCTGGTGAACAATGAAAACAAAGTGGCTAGGCCACACAAACCTAATATTTAATGCAGGAGGGCAGCAAGCCAAGAACCTTAATGATGGTCCTTTGGGGCACATACTGTGAGATGAGAAAGCTGCGTAATGGAATAATTCATGCTTCTTTGGGGGAGCAAAGTTCCATAGAGTGTTTTAACATCCTCTCTCATGAATCAAAACTATAAAGAGAAGTTCCCACGCTCTTAGTGCTGGGTGAGAAATTGAATAATAGCCTTGTGTGAAGTGGCACCCACTCCTTCTCAAGGGCCCCTTTTTACATTCTGGACTGTTGGAATGTCCACATCAAGGAATCATCCCAATTTGGAAAGTCTGCTCATTATGCCTTGAACTGATATGAGTTTGAAGCCAGCTTAATTTTAAAGCTTCTATCTTGAACAAAGGAGCCTCTGCATGTTCGTCTATAGATTTACTGTGACGGAGTCCCTGTGATTCTGCATTTTGCTTTGATTCAGAAGGCAACGCACTTGAATTTTTTGTTAAATTAAAGAGTTCCTTTCAGGCTCTAAACAGGTTCGGTAATAACACTTGTGATTGGGCACACATGTTGGACTAGGTCACAGTGTAGCCTCGTTGTGGCTTCATGTGTTACGCACATCTAAATTTTGTGGTTTAAAACGGTGGCTTATGATTTAATACAGTACGTGAAGACAGCTGATATTTGCTCATTCAAGACATGGTAGTTTTATGATTATTCAAAAGCTGTTTTTAAAAACCATCATGGCGTAGTTCATCCTGATGAAGATGTATTTCGGCAATTGGTAAAGGATGAGGGTTGTCTTGGAATTGTGGCAACTAACTTTTAGCTTTGTATTTTGTTGCTGGTTTGTTTTACTTTATAATGGGTTTTTATAAAGTAAGTGATTGTATGATATTATTGAAGCCTTTTTATATGGGGGACCTCTTTCTGAAACAAAGAGATTGTGACTGAGTCCAGAAATAACTTTGTAATGGGGTAGGAAGTGGGGAATGGAAGAAATAAATGCAATTTATAGAGATTCAGAGCAGGGGTTCCATGTACCTTCGCTACCAGTTCACAATGGGAGCGCGCGCATGTGCTTCTCTCGCGCCCGATGCTTCTGTGCATGCACAGAGCATCCGTGATGACGTCTGGGTGGGTGGGCGGAGCCTCCTGCCGCTGCTACTCCCAGTTTGCAAGATCCGGAGGGAATCGGTAGGAACCCACCACTGATTCAGAAAAAAAGAAAATGACCTACAGGTAATCCTCAATTTATGACCATTGGATTAATGACCATTCAAAGTTACAACTGTGCTGAAAAAAGTGACTTGCAAACAGGCCTTGCACTTATGACCATTGCAGACTTCCCATGGTCATGTGATCAAAATTCAGTTGGCAACTGAAGACATATTTACGATAGTTGCATCACATGATTGCTATGGGATGCACATGATTACAACCTTCCCAGATGGCTTCCGTCAAACAATGTCAGCGGGGAAAGCAGGAAACTGATTCGCTTAATGACGGTGGGAATTTGCTTAACCACTACAGCAAAAAAAGATCCCAAAAATCGGATTCAATGTTCATATCTCTTAGCGGTAGAAGCTCCAGCCTCAATTGTGGTTATAAATCGAGCACTATCTGCAGAGGAAAACTTGGCCTAACAACTTTAAATGCTGGTGATAGGGTTGGAATCATCAGGCATTCTAGATCGGGGTCTCCAACCTTGGCAACTTTAAGACTTGTGGACTTCAACTCTCAGAATTGCTGGCTGAGGAATTCTGGGTGTTGAAGTCCACAAGTCTTA
>JANHFK010005355.1:130754-140957 GCA_036250565.1 Sibynophis collaris | reverse complement strand
ATCCTTCCCCTGCCATGCCCACCAAGCCACATCACGCCCACCAAGCCACACCCACAGAACCGGTAGTAAAAAAAATTGGATTTTACCACTGACTGCAACCGTCATAAATATAAACCAGTTGAGCTGTTTCTGTTGGGTATCTTACCGGAGAAATATAGTAAAGAAAATGTATAGTTGATAATACATGTAATAACCATAGCGAGAATTGTATTTGCACAAAATTGGAAAGCAGAAAAAAATCCTTACAAAGGGAGAGGTTATTAAGAAAATATTGGAATGTGCAGAAATGAATAGATTAACATTGGCAATCAAAGAGAAGGAAGACTCGGAGTATTACAATATATGGGGGCAATTTTATTGAGGGATAGAGATTGAATATAAACAAAAAGAAATTTGGAAAGAATATGTTGTAATAACTTAAAATATAAACAGCAAGATGTATGTATAAAGAAAATGACGGTAATGGAAAATGTGAAATATGATGACACAAAAATTGTGTACTCCGATGACACACTGAATGATTAACGATGTACTGTTTGTTCAAACAATTAAAAAAAACTTTTCTAAAATAAATAAATAAATATAAATGCCAAGTGTTTGAATGTTGATCACTTGCTGCAAAGGTCGTAACTCTGGAAAATGGTCATAAGTCACTTTTTTCTGTGTCGTCGTAACTTGGAACAGTCACTAAATGAACTGTCGAGAACTACCTGTGCCTGATGGGTTTCCAACCACTTCCCTGCCCCTCCAGGGTTTGAATTGCTTGCCACCTCAGGTTAGGCCCCACATGCCACAGCATTTGCCAAGAATGAGTCAGCGTGTTTGCTGTTTCGTTTTTAAGAAAGCTGCCTTGTTTTGGTTTCCGTTGCTTAGTTATCTGATTTCATGACCCAGACACAAGATAGCAAAAGACCGGAGAGGCTTTTCCTCCTTTGGAAAGAAATGTTGAGAAGAGGCGTCCGAAAAAATGTTGAGAAGAGCCGGCCGAAAAAAAATCTCTGAAAATCAGAATCGGCAGAAGCAAAATTCAGCTCAAAAATAAATTGGATTCAGTAGTGAAATCCAATTTTTTTTACTATTGGTTCTGTGGGCATGGCTTGGTGGGCGTGGTATGGCTTGGTGGGCATGGCAGGGGAAGGATACTGCAAAATCCCCATTCCTTCCCCACTTCTGGGGGAAGGATATTGCAAAATCCCCATTCCCTCCCCACTCCTGGGGGAAGGATCCTGCAAAATTCCCATTCCCTCCCCACTCCTGGGGGAAGGATACTGCAAAATCTCCATTCCCATCCCACTCTGGGGCCAGCCAGAAGTGATGTTTGCTGGTTCTCCAAACTATTCAAAATTTCTGCTACCGGTTCTCCAGAACCTGTTGGATTTCACCCCTGCTTTAGATCCCATTGAACCCTATCAGAATGACTAATGGTAAAGAATTATTACAAGTTATCTATTAAGTATAGTAATGTACATTCCATCTTCAAATGATGGTGCGTGAAATAAGTATATACTGCACCAAATCACTGGCCCATCTAGCATTGCATTAGCTTCCCCAGTCCAAATTTTCTTTCCAATCTTACATATGAGGCTTAAAGCAAGGAATTTCTCCATGAAAAAATTGTACTCTACCATGTACATCATGACTCCTCCAAAATAAATAGTTCTTAGTCACGCACTGAAATTTCTCACAATTATTTTTTTTTACTGTGCCCACAACATAGTAGTTTCCATTATGAAAATGACAACCAGGAAAAAAAACAATACAATTGTTTAGCCTGCATTGCAGCAACTTGAGTAGAGGTCCATTTCTATTTCCAATGTACTGTTACATACACGGTCACAGGACATTTTAAAAACAAGAATGGTTCCCAATTTAGATTCTGGACAGAAATCAGCATTTTAGATGATCTGTTAAGATGCTGGGCTTGTCAGCTGGACAGCTGGCAGCCTAGGTTTGAGACCTGAGTGCCACATAATGGGGTGAGCTCCTATCCTCCGCCTCAGCTCCAGCCAAACGAGCAGTTCCAAAGCATGCAAATGCAAATACATAAATAGGTACCACTTTGGTGGGAAGGTAACAATGCTCCATGACATCATGCTGGCTACATGACCACAGAAATGTCTTTGGACAGCGCTGGCTCAATGTCCTTGAAATGGAAATGAGCACCAGTCCCTATAGTTGGCAGTGATTAGCGGAGTAAAATCCGCAGTGACTCCTTTTTTTAATAAATGTTTGCAAACAGAGGTCAGGTGCATAGGCTACAGCCATACCTACCAATCAACATTTTGCTCTTCTGTCTTATAAAGTCTAGAAGCATTTCCACACCAACTGCTAGCAAATTAGCACTGCAGGCAAGCAAGAAAGATGTGTAAGAAGATTCTATACTAAATCTTTCCAGCATGAAAATAGTAGCACCAGGTGATTCTGTAATAACCTGAGTGGGGAAAAAAATAAAATAAAATGGAAAATCTAGGATTTTAAGCAGTTTTTAATCCACATTCTAAGTATTTTCTGCTTGGTTTGCAGGACATCAGTATAAACAGAAGAACCGTGCAGGAAAATTAAATGAAAAAAATAAATAAATTTTAAAAAGGAATGTAACATTCCATGGGTAAACTTCCCATGGGAACATTACCACTTAGTCAATTCCAGTTTGGTCCTGGGAAATTTCTACAATAGCTACTTCCTGAGAGACACTTAAGACATGAACTTCCTTTCTATTTCATACTTCTGGTGGACAAGATGTCTTCTTTTAAAAAATTGTACCATTTCATCTCCTCTTGAGAGTTGGGGTATAACCTAGAGCAGAACTGGAGCATGAGGCTGTAGCAGAAAGGACAGCAGGCTAATTCCTATTACACTTGTGATTATTTTGGATAATTCATTCCGTGTAATCCTTTTGACACTATAGCAACAGAAAATTGCTGAGAAATGAGAACATTCTTTGACTTCCTTGGATCTTGGATTAACATTAATCGATAAATTGATGTCACCAGAAAAATAATAATAATGATTTAGCAATCCCAAATAATAGGGCACAACAGCCTCAGTCTTGCATGTACACAGATAACACACATGGGACAATTCATCTATGTTTTATTTTTCCTTGAATAATTCTGGCAGTGTGAATGATTTCATTAAAAATAGTTTGGCTGGATTCAGATTGATTTAGATTGCATTTCCCAATCCCGTGTCACTTCTTATACTGTCCTAAAGTTCTAAAAATCCAGAAATGTCTTAATCAAGAAGAGAACCAACCTAGAACTAAGGAGAAACTTCCCAACAATAGGAACAATTAACTAGTGGAATTGCTTGCCTTTAGAAGTTGTAGATGCTCCATCACTGAAAACTTTTAACAAGAGAACTTGTCTGGAATGGTATTGGGTCTCCTGCTTGAGTAGGGAATTGGACTAGAAGTCCTTTCCAACTCTGTTATTCTGATCTATATATTAATGTTTTAGATTGCTGGTAAGAATTGCCATGTTATTTTTGGTTTCTTCCCATCAAAACTTGTGGCTCCCAAGTTAATAATGGTTCAAATAAATCCATCTTTTTTATGAATTTATGTGACTAGGCTCATGCATTTTCCTAAATCATGTCTGGGTTTAAGCAACCCCTTAAATTGAAGCCAAGACACTACTGCATGGCTTAATGTAGTATCTGAATGTAATCTGTTACTAAATTTGCCTAGATCCAATTCACTCAGTTTTAGTTTCTAATGTCCCATTACCCGTTCAGTCATCACTTGATTTTCCAGGAGACAATGTGTGAAATATAAACACATGAGCCTGCCAAGAGTTTCACATAAATTGAGTATTTCTCATTAATCTGAGTGCTGAGGAATATTCTATACAACTCTTTATGAATGAGGATAATTTTCCAATGTTGAAACTAGCAGAAGACAATGAGGTTTTATTGTACTGGTGTCCATTGATAAATTGAAAACATTCAGAATTTTGCATTGCCATGATTTCCTGGTTGGTTTAGAACTATGAACCAAATTCAAATAATCTGGATTAACGAGAAAGCACTGCATTCCTTTTTTAACAGCATACTCCTGAGGAAAATATCTCATAGAAAATAAGTAACTGACAGATGAATGATTTCATCCAATTTGTAGAGGATTGATTTATGGTTTGGTAATCTCAAGGAAAGCAATTTAATTTATGATAGCTAAAGTCAATTGAAAGAAAGCTCTGTGCCCTAGCTATACTACAAATATTAACAGATTTAATAGCAATCCTCTTTTCCCAAAGTTACTCTATTGAGTCTAAAGTAGAAAAAGACAATTTGGAATGCTCAAAATGCATTATAGTTCTCAACATTCTTGATGGGAAGGCATAAATTAAATTGGCATTAACTCAATACAACTCAGCAGTATAGCTAAGCCTGTTGGGGAAAGACAGCTACATTCAAACTTCAAAAAGTAAAAATTGGAGTCATGGATTGGATAAAAGCTCCCATTGCATCAATTGAGCCTTTATGGTACTCACAATTTCACAGGACCACAATCATTCCATTAATAAAAGGGTGAGGGTCAAGTTAAGAACCTTTGTGTCATATCCCTCCCTCTCAAATTTCCCTATTAGCTTACATGCAGCCTTGTCAAATTTATCTTCACAATGCAGAGTTATCCCACAATAAAAAAAAATGCTGACAACTAAAGAAAAGCACTTGCAATGAATGCTGGAACATATATTAATGGTTCTCTATTGTAGGATATATTACAAGAATGTTTTTACGCCACTGATCATTACAAAAAGAAAGACTAGATAACTTGAATTAAAATAACAGGATACAACAAAACCTTTAAAAGAATAAGAAATCAAATCTGAATAATTTGCAGGCGTCCAGCCCCATAGGGACCCCCACTCTACTTCCCATAGAATCCAATGGGACAGCATGGATGGAAGTCTTCCCATGGTTTCCATGTCTACAGAGGTTGACCTGATCTGAACTTTATTTGCCCTCCTGTTGTGACTCATTGAAAATGCAGACTCCATGATCAACCCACCAGTGCAAACAGTGAAAACACATTGTAAAACTGCAAAACTCCCATCAAAATGATGGAAGGTCCTTAAACATCTTCTCCATTTTCACTGATGGAGACAGTATGTATTTTAATGGTGGGTATTTGCTGGTCCTTTGGGTTTTCCCCTGATGTGTTTGCACAGCAGCACTCTCTCAGGAAACCTTTGCTCTTCACTTTGGCTGTAGAACAGCTGGACCTTTCTTTCAGAGTACTGCTCTTGGTTGACATGCTCTGCATGGCTGAAAAAAGTTTCCATTCACACACGCCATCCGACTTGGAAATCTTGTAGAAGTGTTCTCCAGAGCCAACAGGTATACGGACAATATCTTTGGGAGCTTCAGGAACATGGTTGCTTGGGTGATTGAGAGTGAAGCTCAGGGAGTATTTGTTGGAGGAATACCTCCTACGGAGACACTGGGCTCTTAGGATATTTTGGAATGCTTTTTTAAACTCTTGACTCGAACAAGGGTAAATGATGGGGTTGATGCAGCTGTTTAGATACCCAAGCCAAAAGGCAATTTTAAAAATGGTGTCGGAGGGCTTGCTGGCAGGAAAGAAAGAACCTGAAATGGAAACAAAAGCAAACAAGAATTTTAATGGATTTATAAAAAAGTAACTTCAGAGGATCAAGGGGTAAGAAATCAAAGGAAGTGAATAATTATTTTCCAAAGTTTTTAATTATGAATCATCGTAATTGAAGTAATCTGTGGGCAAGAAAATGTATGTGGAGTCCTTGGTGCTCTTTGTTCTTGGTTGTTTGGTTGCAAGCATTTCATTACCTGACTATGTAACATCATCAGTGTGTGCTGCGTCTTCTCTAGCTTGTAGTGTACAGTGATGTTGTTATTTAGTTGGGTAATGAAACATCTGCCAGAAAATAACCAAGCTCAGAGACCAACAAGGACTGCATGGTTCAATCATGAGCTATAGATATTCTATTGGAATTGAAAAACTATTTCAGAACATAATGTAAAAGAAAAAGTCCAGCTAAATGTTTTAAGTCCCAGAAGAGGTTGAAATACTGAAAACCATAGAATTCTGAAAGGCTTAATTCAGTCTGAATTTTATTCTGTTTTATTCTTCTTATTTGTTTAGATGCAGTACCAATTTTTCGTATTAGTGGCTCTTGCATAGAAGCAAAACGCACATAACCTTATGTAATGAGATTACCTAGGATCAGGGAACTAGGTGTAGATAATCATTATGCCTTTGTTGCACGTAATTAAGCTGAAGTAGAAGAAACCATCCTCATTGCAAACTTTGGCTGTAGAGCCTCTCATGCCTGTATCATGCTCCTTGTACACCACAAGTACGGATATTACAAAGCAATCATTATTCTACTTCAGATAGTCGAAGCATCCTATAGAAGTCTTAGGCAACAATGCTAAAAAGAGCTACTTGCTAATAAGCACTTGGATATATGGGAATAATTTATGAGCAACCCTACATGATATTGTGTGGTAGACACAACCTTTATTTCAGAGGATTATTTCCCTTCAAAATCCACCTAGTGTGCTGCCTTCCCTGTGAAATGAATCAACACATCTATCAGCCAAGAGGACTTGGAAAGAAAACATGAATATGAGTTCAAAAGAAGCTGAATTGGCTGGAGGTAATTTTAGATCAAGTACGTGGTACATGTCCTGCTTATCTTCTTCCTACCCATCACAGGCAGGTTGTACTTCTGAGCTCCTGCCCAATTGCATGACTCATCGGCGACATCTGATCTGTGAAACGGGGATGACAGTGATGGAAGATCAGGCTTTGTAGGTGACCCATTGGGTTGCTGGTGAAAGGGACAACATGAAGCAGTGTGGCACTATCAATCAACCTGGCTAAGATTGCTTATGTTGAGACACTGGTGTGAGGAGAAACATAGCCACTAATCCCCACATCTTAACTTGTCCTGCAATAAATGTTTGGTATCAACCAGCATTTTGTTACTGAAGCTATTCAGATGAAGCAAATATTTCAGAAGCGCCTCATAGACCGGAGGAAACGATGTTAAAATGGCCTTTTGGATCATTCAGACGAGATGTGTCCTTCGTCATGGACTTAGAATAACATTGATCAAACATTATTATATTACAAGAACAGCAATATACTTGCAGAGCACAGCAGAAGAGGCCAGATAGATCTAGCGTGGTAATGATTTTGCTTAACACTGAGCTTTAATGGCTCTTCGTATCTCAAATACTCAGGACTGATATTGAAATCCGTAGCTGAATTATTAGACTTTTTATTAGTTTAAAGCGACTAAAAAGGGAGAGGGGGGGAAACAGAATGACCAGAGTTTAGATAGGTCAGATGGTCTGAAGTTGTTAAAGGTGGAAAGCATCTTCAGGATTCAGAAACTGATATATCTACTTACAGTGGTTTCTTCAAGAAGAGTAGTTAATGCTTATAATAATTAAACTAAATACAACATTAAGAGGCCTTCTGTATGCAGTTTTAAAAGAGTTTTTCCTCCCATGCAGGTTAATTGACTATTCAATTTCAACATTAATGGTAAAATTCAGCATTGTACAATGACATTCCCAAAGTCTCTTTGCTTCAAGTTTAAATCAGCATATAGGACACTTTAGAGAGCTGCTAATGGGATTTAATAATCATTCCTAATTGCAACCCCCCCCCTTTTAAAAAGACTCTAAGGAACATCTGCAGTTACTCAAACCTATTTCCCTCTTTCCATTTGACGGCTGTACAAACCTGACTTCTTAATCAGTATCTTTCTATGAAACTCATGGAAATTGGTTGCTGGCAGCTTGCCAAAATAAACAGAAAAATGGTGAATTAATTTCATCTAGGTCTTAAAATGCTGGATTGCTTTCCCGTATTAAACAGGCCAAGAAGTAATATTTCAAGAACTTGGTAAGTGACAGTGGAATTTAGGGAGTTGCTATTCAGCAGCGTCTGGAAAAGCTCAGGTGGCTGAATTAGGGATTTAAAGAGTAAAATTATCATTCTTAATAGGATCCAGAAACAGATGGGAAATCAATGAAGGTAGTTTGGAGAACTTGATCCCCTGCTGTCTTGGAGTCATCAACTGGATGTTACTTTTTGCATCAGCGTAAGTTTTTATTTTTTTCCCCAAATCCCACAACTTATTTATTTTGTTGTGTATCTGTCCCAGGTTTCTTACCCAGCTTTATGCAAAAGCCTTCAGGCAATCTCTTTAATAACTCTATTAAAACAAGACTAGAATAGAACAATACTTTTGTAAAATAGAAGAATCACAACAGGGATGGTTCACCAGGACCATTCATGGTTTAATGATATGCTTAAACCGGTCAAAATCCTAGTGGCTGCGTTTAGACTTAGTTTTAACCTTGTCAAGTTTTTGTTTTGTTTTTTGTAATTTTGTTCACTATAGTTTTTTAATTTTGTTCACTATAGTATGGTGGGTGAGCCCAAAGTGAGCCCAAAGTGTTCAGTTAATTCCTGATGTAATGTTTGTAAAGGCAGAAAAATGTGTTAATTCAGTAACCAAGTTAAGTATATTGCATTAATCCCGCACAAGGCATGGTTTAATGCATGAGGAGGACTAATTCCAAAGCATATTCTTGTCAAGCGCCCCAGGAGATTCAGGCAGTTCAAATGAGTTTAAAGATTTAGTGAAATCTTAAGGTCTCTATAAAAATCTGATCTACTAATAGTCAAGAGAAATGAGTGGGAATAAAGGCATTCAAGGTGGGCTGGACATAGATCTCTTGTGAGTGTGCAAGCACTCATGACGATGTGTTTGATCCTCCCTCGGGCTCAGCCTGGTCATCTCCTACAATTATAGGTTTACATGAAATTGTGTACTCAGTGGCATATGTGACAAGTGTATGGGGGTATATCATAGAAGGAGAAACCAAATATGCAGTTTTAGAAACTATAAACGCGATAGAACCATGGATGGGCACTGGGCCATGGCATGCCAGAAACCAGGTTGCGCAAACAAGCGAAGCCCCATCTCTGGAATGCAGGCAGCATGTGAAACCACAGCTCCCTGGGTCAGCTGAAAAATCTCTCTCCATGGAACTGATCCTTAGTGCCCAAAAAGTTGGCAGCCACCACAATAGAAAATAGTTTTATATTTAACCAGCCCATGAACTCATCAATAGCAATAGCAACAGCACTTAGACTTATATACCGCTTCATAGTGCTTTTACAGCCCCCTCTAAGCAGTTTACAGAGTCAGCATATTGCCCCCAACAATCTGGGTCCTCATTTTACCAACCTTGGAAAGATGGATGGCTGAGTCAACCCTGAGCCAGTGAAATTTGATCTGCTGAACTGCAGCTAGCAGTCAGCTGAAGTAGCCTGCAGTACTGCACTCTAACTACTGCGCCACCTCGGCTCAGGATCTAAAATCAGTTATATTTTGCTATCCGTCATATTGAAAAAGCAAAATCAGATCATCAGCAATGAGTAGCATCAAAGCAACTCTTACTGACATGGTTTTATCTTGTGTGCCACCACTCTGTTTTTGTCTCCCTAAAAAAAGTGGACATAGCAGCATGGTGCTGATGATCTGTCAGAATTGTGCGATAATGCTAAGCTAAACTACTCAGCTAATAGGTCTATAAGTGTGTTACCTCTATGGTCCTTACTGGCAGAGAAGAAGGCTGGAATAGCAAAATAACAATGATAGGGCCATCCCACCCATGTCTTCTGAACAGAGGTAGGAGTATGCAGAAGCAAGGTTTGCTACTTATATAAAGAAAGGAAAAGGAAGGAAAAGAAACCTTAAGGAAAAATGTTGTTTGTGATTCAGCTTTGTGGTACTAATCAGGTTCTTTTGGTTTGGGTTTTTTTTTTAATTTAGCTCATGTTAGGGCAGAATGTGGTATAAAAAGACGGGCACGGGAAGATGGGCAGAATCTGGCTGCAAGACCCACCCCATTCTGACTGCAGCAATAGAACTGGCAGTTGTTTTTCTCTCTGGCTGGTGTTGTGCAGAACAGAAAGCTGGAGGAATCAACCAGTTTCACAGGTAGGATACCTGCAAAATCAGGACAGCACCATTTAGTGGTGGGTCAGAGTAGTAGAAACAGGAATTGGAAATGGGAGCAACCCATTTCATGCCAACTGTTTTCTTCCAGGATGGGTGGAGAGCACTTTAGCTCAGGTGGGAGGACAAGACTTCTAAATCATTCCAGAGGAGGTCTTGAACATCTCTGAAGCAA
>JANHFK010005355.1:120360-130654 GCA_036250565.1 Sibynophis collaris | reverse complement strand
TTAAAACTTTTTTCCTATTATATCGCAGAGTGTATCACCTCCGTGACCCAGTTGTTTTTCTCTAAAAATTATTTGAACTACCTTTACTTATTATTGTATTCTAAAGTTAAGATTTTACCTGATATTTTTTCCTTCCCCCTATTGTAAAAAAACCAATAAAACTTTCTTTATTAAAAAACAACAACAACACAATGTAAAATAAATGACACCAATTGTTTGGAGTGTATCCTAATGGGATTTCTATGAGTTGGCAGAATCAGCTTTGAGGAAACACAATATCATGTTCATTTTCCCTGTTGGTGGGCCAACAGATGGCCTGACTCCTTTAAAACAATGACACCTTGCCAGATATTTCATCTTCCAGGAACTGAAGCCCTTTATCCCTATTGTAATGAGCCAATATGCAGGCATTCTGACCTCTGAAAAATTATACTCTTCAAACAGTTGGATCTGGCCCAAGGGATCAGTTGGTGATCAGGTGTCAACTTCAAAGCAGTAATTAGTCATTAAAAAGTCAATGCTTCCTGACTTCACAAAGTGAAATGAATACAAGTTGTAATAACCTTTACTAACCTTATGCCTACCATATATATTCGGTTTCCACAATCTCTGAATAAGCATGCTCGTTGGCTAAGATCATAAGAAATCAGGGCAGTTAAATTTAACCTGTGTGAAATATATTATGCTGGAGAAAGTTTTATAAAGATGCTTGGTGACACTCTGTTCTGTTATGTCCAGCTTCATTTTCCATTTCATACTTTACTGTTAGAACTATGGGATGAACCAACCTTTCCCAGCAAATTTAAGTAATGCCTGAGGAAGCTAAGCCAGAAAAAAAGAACAACAAAGTTGGAAGGAACCTTGGAGGTCTTCTAGTCCAACCCCCTGCTCAGGCAGGAAACCCTATACCATTTCAGACAAATGATTGTCCAATCTCTTTTAAAAACCTCCAGTGTTGGAGCAGCCACAACTTCTGGTGGCAAGCTGTTCCACTGCTTAATCATTCTCCATTCTCCAGTATCCAGAACTTCTAGAACCAAGTAGTTCCACTGATTAATTGTTCTGTCAGGAAATTTCTCCTTCTTTCTAGGTTGCTTCTCTTCTTGATTAGTTTCCATCCTTTGCTTCTTATCCTGCCTTCAGGTGCTTTGGAGAATAGCTTGACCTCCTCTTCTTTGTGACAACCCCTGAGATATGGGAAGACTGCTATCATGTCACCCCTAGTCTTTCTTTTCATTAAAAGTCTTTCTAGATTTTAAGCAATCTCTTTCACATTCCTACTTGTAGAGATTAGGGCATGGAGCCCTTTATTGAGAAATTATGGAGAAATGGTTACAAAACAGAAGCATGCTTTAAAGGCAGAAAACAGAGAAAGTACTACAAAGAAACTCAGATTGTCTCATCCTAATACACTGGTATATAAGAGAGAAGGTAGGGTAAGACACAGCCAAGCTTTCAAGATAGTGTTCTAATTTAATGATCCCGATAACATTGTATAATCTGTTTCCTAACAAGTCCTATCTTGAAAGGTTGATATGATCCATTGCCCAGGTTGGTGAAAGTTGTTAGCTAGGTGGTAAGTCCAATATTATCTGGAAGTCCATCAACTCCCCGATTCTTGTTACATCTTTCAACAAGTGACCATGTTTGTTATAAAACAGCTGGAGTAATTTCCATGTTATTTTGTTTTCTAAGTGGAAAAAAAATCTGTCAACGCTTCTCTTTATACTGAAATATATTCACTAAACTGACTTAAACACGAAATCCTATGGGAATGAAGACTTGGCAAGGATTCAGCAGTAAACAGCCCTTTCTTGTTTTTGCCACGTTGTAATCTAGTAAGGAGAGAGATGGCTGATATAAATGGTGTTCAAAGATTTTAATATCCCAATGAATTCTGGGGACAGCTGTTTGGTCTATAAAAAGCTCAGCCAGACCCTAAGCCTCTAGCTGATAATATATCTTTAGTACTCAGGGTATCTGACTTTGAATATTTGCCTCTTTTACAGATGTTGTTATTTTTAACAGATTCAGGGAATCCATTTTCAATATAGGAAATACTGCTACTGTACTGGGTTTCAGCAATAATGCAGAATTTATTTTGGGCTTTTTATTGCTATCAAATATTGTCAAGATGTTTTCTCCTAATGTTGTTATCATATATTGGCAAACTGTCAATTTTTCCTTGTTTGGTTGTTATTGTTGACTGCATATTCCTTTGTAATAATTTATCATCAATTTATAAAGCCCAGATGAAAGTTTGCACAGATTTTAAATATCTTTTTTTTAAAGTCCACCACTAATAAAAGAGTTATGTATGTAAGTAATATGGTTTATTTTCACCATGCCCGGGGTTTATAGATTAAAGATTTCAAAGTAAATTGGCCAAATCTGTTTGGCTGTAGATTTTGCATTTGTGGCTAAGCCCAGATAGATTTGCCTATTATTGCTTTCAGTTCTTTATCTGTGTGATAGAAATGATTCATTCTTCATGAATCAAATTCACCAAGGAAAAACATTTTTTTCTCTTGCTTATGAGATAGTGAAACTAGGATTCTTTAATGGACAGCTACCCTAAAAACTAACTACTAACTAACTATTGGCTAACTACTTAAAAGCAGAATACTTAGGGAGTTGTCTCACTTTATAGTATGGGATTTTGTATGCTTGTTGGTAATACGGAATATATTGCTATAGTTTGATCTGAGTAATTTTACTTTAAGGCCTATGATTCTGCATACTTTGCTTAAATTACTGATTACTAGTGTTTAATTTTACGATTGTAACCCATCCAGAGTCACCCTGTGGTAAGATGGACAGCCAATAAATTTTACAAATAAAACAAACAAACAAACAAAGAGCTATGTTGAATTGACAATATTTGTGTGTGGGGGAATAGCAAGTAAAAGGGTTGTGTTCATTGGCTTATTGTAATTCTGAATCCATTGGTCTTATATGTGTAGACTGGTTGCAGATCAATATATGTCATTCTCTGCATCGAGAATCCGTTACATTCAATCAATTGAATTGGATTAACTTTCATTGCTATTTTTTTATTGTACAGGAAGTTTTGATGGTTATTGCATAACTGTATAATTCTTCAATTCTTTCACTTTCTTCATGATAAGACCTCACTAGAATTACATAATGTTTCAACTCGAGAAGGACTATCTTAACTTATGACTGCAGTAGAGCAGCAGCAATCAAAATCCTGCTGATTAAAATAGTTCTAGTTGAAACATGACTAATGGAACCTAAGCTAACAAATATAGTAATGACTAAAACGATATATCAATCCTGTGCAGCGTTTGTGTTTGGTGAGAATCAAAGGTTAAGATAACTAGAAAGATGATGTTGATGGAAAAACAATAGAAGAAATGGTTAGAAGAGCTAGTTGGGGCCAGTACTATATAAAAAAGCTTTTAACACATCAGTATTAATTCTCTGTAGCAACCAAGTACAAATATTCTCCTCTTATAATATCCTCCTTCTTCAACTGTCTTGCACCCGAGGTAAACAAGAGGCAACATGGAAAATGATTTATTAAGTCATTCAGAGTTAGGTGTGGGAGAAAATTTCCCCAGTAATTCAGCTTTGCTGCAACTTTTGGCAAACTTTAAGTGGAATCTTGAGATTATGCCAAGTTTGTTAAAAATAGTGATGGCACATTTCCCAATCTTTGGGTACAATAGTGAAAGGAAGATTCAAATGCTTGCGTAACAGTATAAGGCCCTGTGCTGTACATCAAATATTGAATTTTGAGGTGCACACTTTTGGAGGTGAAGTGGAAAGTAGAATGAGTGAACATGTAAAGAATTCTACCTCCCATTTGTAATCTGTTTTTGAATGTGTCTCCCATTGTTTTTTGAATGATCTAGTGACTTGAGAAAAATTCCTTTCCTTTCCTTTCCTTTCCTTTCCTTTCCTTTCCTTTCCTTTCCTTTCCTTTCCTTTCCTTTCCTTTCCTTTCCTGTCCTGTCCTGTCCTGTCCTGTCCTTTCCCTTTCCCTTTCCAAAATTTTATAAAATAGTGCAATGATTTTCTGAATCCTGATTTCAGATTTTGTCACTGGTTTGAATGTATTAATAAATACATTCAATGGGATTGCTTTCATTGATATTTTTTATTGTATAGGAGGTTTATTAATAAATTACATTTTGTATTACAAATGTATTAATAAATACATTAAATAAATAAATAAATACAAATAGATTTTTTACATTAATTGGTATTAACTTATACCTATCATAAATTGTTTTCAAGAGTGATAATTGACATCCATATCCAACGGTGAAGGATGCCATGAGTTGTAGTTTAACCATATCTTGACAAGTCTAACTGCTTTTTAATGTGTTTAACTCAATTTCATACAAGCAGTTCTTACCATTGGGTTTGGTCTGCCAATTTGGTGGCAGGATTTCTACTTGATTTGGTTTAGTTCTCTTCATTTTTGTGAATCTGTATTTAAGATTACATTTCTCCAAAACTACTCACTACAAAACTACATTTTTGGCAAATATTTTCTCCAATGCAGTAATTTTGTCCATATTTTCATGAAAGAGGGAACTGATCAACTGATATCAACAATGTGGCATCAAGCTACTTTGAAGAATAGTGACTATAAAATAAAAATGGAAAGTTTTTCTCCATTATTTTTAGGAGTAGTGACTGTTTTGTCATTGTGTTAACCCCTTTCTCCTTTGCCAATGATATATGGTAGGTCTTATTTTCTTCCTTTTTTCTAATCCTCTGATTTTTAACAGGAAGGAAGAAATAAGAAGACTACAAAGTTATTAGTACAATTTTGTAACCTCATAGATTTTGTCCTTCCTTCATGGGACGTTTTAATAAGTGTTGACAAATACATGTTCCCTGATCATCTGCTACTTGTCTGACGAATTGCTATTAGCATTAGCAGGAAATAATCCAGCATGTGTGGGAGGCAATCACAAAAGTCAAAATGGCAACAGCAATAACAATAGTACTTAGATTTACTGTATATATCACTCTATAGTGCTTTACATGGTGGTTTACAATGTCAGTATATTGCCTCGAACAAACTGGGTCCTCATTTTACTGATCTTGGAAGGATGAGTAAAACCTTGAGCCCTATCAAAACTGAACTTCAGCCTGTGGGCAGAGTTTGTCTGCAATCCTGCATTGTAACCATTGTACCACCATGCCTCATTTGCGTCTGTGCAGTTGAATCCCTGTTCTTGTTTTTACATTCAACGTATTTTTAAAAGGGTTGGGCTTTGACCACACAGTTGCAACCTCTATCCTGATTTTCTTGAGCTCCACTGGTCACCTGAACTCTTAGAGTAAAGAAAACAGTTCATGGTGTATAGAGCATCTTGCGATTCAGCAGCAACAATGTTTTCAGGAGTGTTAGATTTTAAGCAAAACAAGGATAGAAGTGGATGCCTCTCTGGTGCACAAGACATCAATTTCCATCTTTTATTCCTGACAGGGCTGAAAACATCCAGCCTTGTTCAGCTTGTGGATATCTTTGTCATAATACTTAAAGGAGTTTTTATTGCTCCCTCAGGAGCAATTATATTAATAATCAAGTGCATCCTTGGATGCAGAAAAGCTGGCTGCCTTGAGCTACAGGGTCAAAGAAATATTTATCATGACATATTTTCTGATCCATTTTATCTGGAAAACATAGGTTTGCTCTCCAATCCTTCTGCAGACAAAACATATTTCTTTCATATAATAAAATATTGTCATTCCAGTTAATGCTATGCTTTGAGCACATTACAATCCCATTTTCAAAGCTAATTTCTTAGTAAGAAAATCTTACGTACAAATATATATATTTTTTCTGGACGCACAGGGCTTCTGCCACTCCTACCTTAACATCACAAGTGCTTCATTAAGCCAGGAATTCTCCTGTTAACTAACATGGCTAATTTGGTCTGAAATAGAATCTAGGTCTAGAATACAATGTAGTCGTTGGTTAAGGAAGGTAATTGGGGCCAAAATTTCTGTTGCTAAGTAATGCTGTTGTAAAGCACAATGTCATGTGACTGCATTGCTTAGTGACAGTGATCCTGGCACTCCCAGTTGGCATTGTTTAAGAGCAGCTCACTCCTCATGAAGTAAGTCCCAAGTGGCTCACAAGCAGAGCAGCAGGCAGGTAAGGCAGGGTGTGCAATTGAAAACCTGGAAGGAAGGTTTGCAAATGGCCATCATGTCACCAGGGGATACGGCAACCATCTTAAGTGTGAGCTGGTTGCCAAGTGCTCAGATCATGGTCACGTGGCTGCAAGGGTGCTATTATGCCCAAAACTTCAAGGACCAATCACAAGTCTTCTTTTTCAGCACTATCGTAACTTCAAACAAATGGTTGTAAGGAAGGACTACCTGTAAGGTAACTCACTTTGATTCTGTTGATGAGCTAGTAAGAATTCAAGATGGCAACTTTAATTCAATTCTTCTTATTCTTAATTCAATTCTTCTTATTATGATATTTAGTGGCATGGTTGCCTGACTCTCTTCTTTAAAAGCCTTCTCCTTCACCCTCCACCATTTATCTGATTGCTGTTGCAATGGACTGTTAAGTATCAGCTCTTCAAAAATGAAATAACAACTCCCCCAGCTTTTTCTAAACAAAGAAAATTGCATAGGACAACCCCTCTCAAAAGACTGATCTACCAAAAAGAGTGCAATTCTTGTAAAACCATCCAGTTATTTTCAAACAATGATCCTAGAGACCATTCTGAAATTGCTTGAGTTTGTAAGACCCAGATGAAAAGTTTGTTGAAAGTTTAATTACTCCCGCACTCTTTCTTTAAAAAGAAAATATTATTTTTGAACACCGTGCCAACCTAACAAGTAACTGTGTAACTGAGATCACACAAACGTTCTAAAGACTGGTGGCCAGGCGAGCCCAATATGGACACACACTGTTGCAAGTCATCCTATCTCCAAACAAACAGCCATTTTTAGCAGTAACACAATTTATTCCCATGCCTATTTGAAATCTGAGAATCAGGCTACATATCTGAAAGGAAAATAATGACGTTGTGCCAAGATCTTCTGTGGGTTACTGTAAGTAGTTGTCACTGAATGCCAGATTAAAAAAACCGTGTCTGAACTGCATATGCTGATTTAACTTCATGCACAATTGGTCTGCCCTGTGACTTTGTCCTTTGGCTGCTTCCACAAGACATCATGCAAGAAAAATGAAGACTAACTAATGCCAACTGCTCGATTGTGGAGTTAAAAGAAGTGGTGGGATTCAAATAATTTAACAACCAGTTCTCCCATCCCCACCCTCCAACTCTGCTGCATATCCAGTATGATCCTCCCGCAACAGCCAACCTTTTCCTGGGTGAACCGGTTGTTAAATTACCCACCCCCCATCAAAGTGGATCCTGGGTGCTGGGCTACAATGGAGAAATGGGTAACAGAGTGGCCATCATGAGTGAAGGAGGAGGATCAGGGAGAAGACAGAGGGAAATCAGCCTTCTTCTTCCCTCATACCAGCCGCTCCATTGTCTGTTTCTCCATTGCAACGCAGTGCAGTGCTCAGGATCCACTTTGATAGGGTGGGTGGATCATTTAACAACAAGTTCGCCTGAACCAGTGCGAACCGGCTGAATCCCACCACTGTTTAAAAGGGATATATGAATGAAGGCAAACATAAGTGTCCCAGGATAAAGTTGCAGGATCTAATCTGAATGGGTCACTGAGACCAGATGTTTAGTCTTCCGAGCTTTTGGGCTTGTGCTGGAGCCTATCTTCAGGGAACTTCTCTCTAACCTTCTGCTAGAGAGAAGTTCCCTGAGGAAGGGCTCCAGAAAAGGTCTGAGAACCTGGAAGGCTAAACCTTTGCTCCTGGAGACTAACCCTGTTTGGATATATGAGATCAAGAGGAGGATTTGTGGAGGATTCCTGCTTGGATTTGGAATCTCCTAGAGCTCTTTAAAAGCCTTTCCCCACAGCTGTACCTATCTGTCCCACTGAGCTATTCCACTGAACTATTCCAGATCTATATTTGCTTGAAATTTGCTATCCTTGTGGATGATCCTTATCCTTTCTTTAATACTTCTGCTTCAAACTCCTGCAGTCCTTTGATTTCCCTCCAAGGTAACGGTGAAGAGGCCTGGAGAATTTTGTACATTCCAAGACTTTCCTTAGGTGATGCTAGAATAATGAGGACATGTTTTAACATTGGTACAAATGAAGATGATCCATCTCACCTATGAGTTTTGGATAAGATAAAGGCAATGTTGTGCAATGGTGAAAAATATACATAGCCAGGACATGCTTGTACCATGATAAGATACTGTACCAGTAAGTGCTAAAACAACTTTGGGTGGAGAGTCCAGGTTCATCTATTCTTATATCCTTCAGTTATATCCTTAGCTGAAATCCATCTGATTAGTTAAATTAGGATGATATTTTTTTCTCACATGTTTAACATCTCACAAAGGAAGCAGATGAAAACATATGTAGTACCTTGTAGATCAGACCCTTCCCCCAGCAGTCTATTCTCATTGAGGCCAATTAACTTAGAAGTCCACTTTTCCAGCTGATGATCTTCAGAGGCAATCAAAGCTAACATCCATTGATCCCCTGTGACTTGACCCAACCTTATTTTGAAGTCAGAAAAGCTGGTAGCCAACACCACAGCAATTCCCAAAGTTGAATTATGTGCTGCATAATCAGCTTGTATAAGTTGATTGTCTCCATGCTGGGCAAAGTTTGGGGGGGGGGGAGAAAATTTATTGGGCTTGTGAAGATAGGTGAGGTCATTTGATTTGGACTTGGTAAAAGCTTATATTAGCATTTATAACTTTCTTTTATGAGCAGGATGAGATTTAACAACTTGAGGAATGCAATGTGTTTTGCTAGAAATTTAGAAAGAAAAATGCTGCAAAATCTTGTGTGTTCTGTTCTGTCTCCTCTGATGATTTGGGTGTTGTAATTAAAGTAGCACAATCTCTTCACTGTGGACTAAGACATATGAAGAACAGTTGCAGGAACTGGGTATGGCTAGTCTACAGAAAAGAAGGACTAGGAATGACATGATAAGCAATTTTTGAGCATTTGAATGGCTGCCACAAATAAGGGTCAACTTATTTTCCAAAGAACCAGAAAGCAAGACAAGAAACAATGGATAGAAATTAATCAAGGAGAAAAGCAACCTGGAATTAAGGAGAAACTTCCTAACAGTGAGGACAATTAACCAATGGAACAGCTTGACTTCAGAAGTTGTGGGTGCTTCATCACTGGAGGTTTTTAAGAAGTGTCTGAATAGTCAATTGTCAATTATCTGAAATGGTATAGGGCAGTGATGGCGAACCTATGGCACGGGTGCCACAGGTGGCACATGGAGCCATATGTGTGGGCATGCGAGCATTGCCCTAGCTCAGCTCCAGTGCTCATGCGCGCGCCAGCCAGCTGATTTTCGGGCCTTCTGGGCCCACTGGAAGTTGGGAAATGGGCTGTTTCTGGCCTAGGGAGGACCTCTGGGGAGTGGGGAAGGCCATTTTCGCCCTCTGCCTGCTCCTAGAAAGTCTCTGGAGCCTAGGGAGGGCGAAAAACAGGCCTACTGGGCCCACAGTGCCATTGCGTGCCAAAAGCAGGGGAAGAATGGAGGGGGGCATGTGTGCATGTGTGTGAGGATGGGGCATGGAGGCATGAAATTATGGGTGTGGGCACGTATGCATGCGACCCCCCCTTCTTCCCCCCACTTTTGGCACACAACGGCAAAAAGGTTAGCCATCACTGACTTAAGTGGTGATGTCCATCGTAAACAGTCGAAACTTAAGTGTTAAAGTGTCGAACTAGGGATGCTTAGCGCTCCAGTCTCTACCTTGAAAATTCACTGGATGGCTTCGGGCTAGCTAGTCGCTCTTTCTCAGCTCTGCCTACCTCACAGGATTGTTGTTCAGAAACAATGATGGAAACTGATCAAGAAGAGAAGCAACCTAGATAGATAGTCGGGAGATGTTTTCTAACGGTGAGAACGATTAACCAGTGGAACGGCTTGCCTTCAGAAGCTGTGCGTGCTCCATCCCTGGAGATTTTGAAGAAAGCAATTTATCCAGAATGGAATGCAGTCTCCTGCTTGAGCAGGGAGTTGGACTAGAAGACCTCCAAGGTCCCTTCCAACTCTGGTATTCTGTATCCTGTTTTTCAGAAAAAGCTAGGAGGTTTCCATGAGCTGCCTTGAATTTCAGGCAGAGTAAAAGAGATTATTAAACCAATAAAGAATACATGTAATAAATAAAGAGACTGTGTCCATTTTCAATGGTTCAAGAACTCTTTTAAGTTCTTG
>JANHFK010005355.1:30827-44441 GCA_036250565.1 Sibynophis collaris | reverse complement strand
CAATTTACCTACCTTAGAAAGGATGGAAGGCTGAGTCAACCTTGAGCCTGGTGAGATTCGAATCAGCAGTAAATGCAGGCAGCTGGTGTTAATAACAGGGTGTTTAGACCACTGTACTACCAAGGCTCCTTTATTTGCAAGGTATACCGTAAAAGGCCTTGGGAAAGGATCTGTCTGCAAAAGCTTATGCTAAAGTGAAGTTGCTAGTCTGTAAGCAACTTTGTGGTTATAGATTAAGAATCTTCTTTTCCTGGAAAAGAAAAAATCTGTTCCTGGAAAGGGAAAAAGGGAGAGAAAACCCTAAATTGGTATTATTCCTCCATCTATTTACAAGGTATACCGTAAGAGGCCTTGGGAAAGGATCAGTCTGCAAAAGCTTATGCTACAGTGAAGTTGCTGCTAGACTGTAAGCACCTTTGTGGCAATAGATTAAAAATCTGTTCCTGGAAAAGAAAAAGGGAGAGGAAACCCTAAATTGGTATTATTCCTCCATCTATTCACAAGGTGTACCGTAAGAGGCCTTGGGAAAGGATCAGTCTGCAAAAGCTTATGCTATAGTGAAGTTGCTAGTCTGTAAGCGCCTTTGTGGTTATAGATTAAGAATCTGTTCCTGGGGAATGTGTCTTTCATGGTGGGTGGATGAAGAGAATCACACAATTCCAAAATTGCTATGATCCTTGGATAACGCATTTAATAGTCCTTTTCCAGAGTTATCAATACCTCTATTTGCTGTTTCCTGAAACTAGTCCTTGGCAAAGGAATAAGGCACTTCATGTCATCTTGCTCTTAACCTTGTTCACTGGGAGTTGTGTAGGGCAGGAAAATAGTAGTGGAATGTCAAGTTTAACGAGTTTTGTGGATTAGTCGCATATTTATTTGCTGGGATAGTGCCCCAATCCTTACTGTTCTTTCATTTATTCACACATGAGAGAGGGTTGTCAAGATTTAAGAATATCTGTAAAAAGGAGTATCAGAAGGATTTCTAAAACTGCATAGTCTGATATGAGTGGATCTTTACTTGTACTGTTTATGTCATGACAGGTTCTTATTTCTAAAACTGTAGGACTTGTACTGCATTTTTAAAAAAAAAGTAGTCAATGATAGCTTGTTTTAAAAGGTGAATCTATAGACATAATAGAGGAGAAACTGCGTGATGATCTTTTTGATCGATATTTTTTTGCCTGTAATCACAAAATATTCAGCACATGTTTTTATTTTGTCATGAATAGGATTCATATACAATCCAAATTCCCTGTTCAAAGAATTCTGGAAAACTAAAAATGGAAAACTACACAGTGTTAAAATCTTCATCATTTTATCTCTTTAGGAAAACAGGGTGGTGGAGATAATATTGATTTGAGAACTGCTTTAACTGTTGATTCTTCATCCTTATGAACTTTTATTGGCTTTTAAATACCTGAATGCATTTATTTTTTAAATAAATCAAAATATTCCAATTCTGTAAATGAAAAAATCTTACCCACATTTAATGAGTTATTTACTCTCTTCTTAATTATTGAAATTAATTGTCTAATGAGGCATTTCTATGTAGTACAGTTTTGGTATTTGGCCATGACTAAATGGCCAAACTACCTGATAGCTTAGCAAAGAATTTTCACAATTCTTTAAATGTAAAATGCATTTATGAAAACCACCTTGACAGGGATTTGCAGGATATATAACAGTTGAAGGAATGAGTGATGACCAACCTGCATTCGAAATTAAACATGCTTCTCTGCATTTATAATAAGTGACATAGAATTGACATACTGTGGTATAGTCTTTAATGGAGGGTCTGTTGAAAGTTCCTTTGTGATGTTTGCAGACAAAGAATGACATGGCAGATTTTATCTAGCTTATGGAATAGTCTCCAGTTTATGGAATAGTCTCCCTGGAAGTATGTGTAACCCTACTTTCTGCAGTCCAGCAAACAGGTTAAAACTGTAGCATTTCAGTGCAGTTTCTGTCCCAGCTGATTCACTATGGGACCCTGTCATCTGGAGTTTTATTTTTGTTTTCTATGTACCGGTATATATGTTTCTTTTGATGCTACAGTTTCTGATTAGCTATTACTGACTTTTCCTTTTTGTCTGATGTTGAAGATGCCCTCAAAGAAATAGATTAAGAAAAGAGTAATGATATGTAATGCTGTTTAGTATAAACTTTGATACTTTGTAGCATCGATACTGTAGCATAATAGAAGTTTGTACTGTGGATTGTTATCAGTTGTAACCTGACAAAAAAAGAAAGCTTTGATCTCTAGCACTGAACTCTAATATCAAATAATAACTTGAAGTTCAATTCTGCATGTGTTTACTGTGTAATAATTTATATTGTGTACCGTGTTTCCCTGAAAATAAGACCCTGTCTTACATTTTTTTGAACCCTGAAGTAAGTGCTTGGCCTTATTGCCATGCGCTCAAAAGCCCGATTGGCCTTATTATCAGCGGATGTCTTATTTTGGGGGAAACAGGGTACATTGGAATTTACTCCACAATTCATGCTTGCCACAAAAAAATTAAGTGTACAGTTCATTGCATGCAAATATTGAATCGACAAATATGTGAACCTGTGTTATTGTGTCTTCTTTAATAACTTTAAAACCATAGGGAACATTCAATTGATAAGTCACTTGATTTTTTTTTTAAATAGTTTATTTCTTCCAGAATGGCTTGTTCCAGAACTTGCTCAGGAGAAAATGGAGAACAGGCCACTTCGCAGAATAACAGTGGTGATAATGAGAGACAGTGGCAGCAGGAACGCCTCAACAGAGAGGAAGCTTATTATCAATTCATTAATGCACTTAGTGATGAAGACTACAGATTAATGAGGGATCGCAACCTTCTTGGGACTCCAGGTGACTCTTAGTTTAAAATACTTTACATCTAATGTAATACTGAATTATCTGCACTTTGATAATTAAAATGAATTCAAATAATACTTTAGCTTTTATGTTCAAATTGCACACAAAATTTACTGTATCATGTAACATGCTAGATAAACGGTACCATTTGTTACTTATAGGCCCTGAATCTTAGTGAGAAATGCATTAATTCTATTCCTTTAAATTTTGTTTCGTTGATTATACCGTTACCAGGATTTTTAAAATATGTATTGCAAATTCTTTTCATTTAATCTTTTTTAGTTGATTTTGCTCTAGTCTGTATTTGCTCTATAAATAAAGCTTACAGAAAGTACATACAGCGTAGAGCAACTATAGTTTTTTAAATCTCAGATGACAGTATTGCATAGAAAGAAATACACAATAGTTTGAGGTCACGTACCTTTTTAGGACAAATGACTTATAATTGCAAGGAAAAGTTATGGAAGATTTTTCGGTTTATGTAGGGGTGAAATCCAGCAGGTTCTGACAGGTTCTGGAGAACCGGTAGTAGTTTGTAGAACCGACAAATACCACCTCTGGCTGGTCCCAGAATGGGGTGGGAATGGAGATTTTGCAATATCCTTCTCCCAGGAGTGGGGAGGGAATGGGGATTTTGCAGTATCCTTCCCCTGGAGTGGGGTAGGAATGGAGATTTTGAGGTATCTTTCCCCTGCCACGCCCACCAAGCCACACCACACCCACCAAGTCACGCCCACAGAACCGGTAGTAAAAAAAATTAGATTTCACCACTGCCAGCAACCCTTTGAGTTGCAGTGGTCTGACAGAGAGTGAATGGCCCAAAATCACCCAGCTGGTTTTTCATGCCTAAGGCAGGACTAGAATTCACAATCCCCTGGTTTCTAGGCCAGCATCTTAGCCACTACACCAATCTGGTTCTAGTTCTCTTAGGAAAAAAAAGCTGAAGAAAAAGTGTAGTGAATGTACTAAGGTCTCAATACCAGAACTTATTAAGGCTTGGTAAAACGCTACATATCTTCCCAATATTGTCTTAGCTGCAAAGACACTATTTCTACCTGACAAATGGAAAACTAAAACTAATGATGACTATGGAAGCCAACTAATACCTTATAGCACCGGGGACTCATGATATATTGGGCACATCCTGAGCAATAGGGACCAGGAACCCTAAATTTCCAAAATTGTAAATTTCGATCCATTTAGTGTGTTTGTGTACATCAGTAAGCAGTTTGCTTATTTGGTTTAATTTGTCCTGATGAAATGGGCAATGTGGCAAGTTAATGTGGCAAGTCACTTCTATGAAAAGTTTTTCCTGAGAGCATTTTCATGACAAATATGCAGAGGACCAGTATGGCAGCATTGAGAGATAGAAAACTGAAGGGTTTCATTAGCCAAACTTGGTAACATCTTCAGTGCTGCACTGAGTTTAGTGTTAGGGTTCAGAGAGCACCAAGGACCCCTTGTGTCAATCCTGAGCTACAAATATTCTCCTTTATTGGCACATAGAAAACTATGCTTGCTCATACGTAGTGATCACCTGGGATTATTTTTTTTGTAGCCCAGATAAGATATAAGAAATTAATTTCATGTTGAATAATTCTGAATAACATTTAACTAAAGTATATTTCTGCCTTAGCAATCCTTGGGGGGTTGGGGGGGTGGGGTGGAACTAGAATACAAACATGCCAGAGCCATGAAATGAAACTGAAGAGGATGTGTAGAGTTTGGTTGCCCCATATCCTTATCTGAAAACATCTTTCTTCAGAAAAAAACCTCTCCTCATTTCAAGACATGCCTCACCATCAGATACGCAATGAGCAGATTCCATTGCTTGAGATAATTTCCTCTAGTCTGTATCTCCATTGAGTTTGCTTGCTTTATGGGAGATATTAATCATTTCCGTTACTATGAGAGCGAGATATATATATGAGAAGAACATTCAAAGTTTTACCAGGTTCATCTGAGGAAACCGAAAAGCCTATTTCTCATCACAATGGTCTTCAACTATTTGATCTTTCTTTGCATTGGCACTTATGTCAATTGTATGCCAATAAAGGAATTCAAGACTCCTCTTAAGGAAGCTATAGAGTGTATGGGCATCTTCTTGAATCAGGTATGTAAGCAGACAATGGAGAAAATCTGTCAAAATATTTGTCTAACTCTCTTCTAATGCAAAATCTCTTTTCCATATCAAATATTGTTCTGTATTTGAGGAGAACCTGAAGGAAAAAGTCCAACTTGTAGCTTGGTTTTTCAATAAGTGAAATCTTTCAATATTCTGGATGAATAATTGACAGAGGTTTAAGGAGAGGGCATGGCAAGATATAGAAAGAAAAAAAACCCAATGGAATTCCATTCTGATCAACTTTCAAAATGTTCAGCCACACCATGAAGCCAGTTCATGAAGGGTGGGCAACCTTTTATTCTGCTGCTCATGCCTTCAGGAACAATCACTTGGGGGACTACCTAATAGGCAAGGCTGGAGCAAAAAGTGAGGAGAACAAAAGTCTAAAAAGGACAAGGATTTTCTTGGTTTTGGAGGTCTCTGGATGTATAGAAGGGACGATCCATTCTTAGCAGAGTTTGGACTACTGTCTTCTAACTAGGCTTTGAAATTAACCCAAAGGTTGTGTGAAACTAGCCTATGGTCTTCATGTGGTTTGAGGGCAGTGAATGGCCATTGGTGAATCAGGGCATCAATTTTAAAGTGTACAGTGATACTTTAACACACAAAGAGAAATATCTGAAAAAGGATTTCTGAAAGCTTTTAATTTTGATTGGCAAATTTTAGGAGGTGACAATGGCCTGTTGAAGAAGAGAGTTATGTTACATGCAGCCTACTCTGCATCAAAATGCAGTTTGTAATTTAGTTGTAATCATTATTATTCATGTATTAAATTTATTTGCTGCCTATCTCAAAGATAAGGTAACATTGATAAGATAATATATAGGGATAACCATAATTTCTTCTCCAGTATTAGCTAGCAGTTCATGCCATCTTATTCTTTGTCTCAGGTAGCAAACTATTGGCCAGTCCTGCAACTTGACTTGAGTTGTCATACCTTAACTGTGAAAAAGGCTCATTTTAACTATTAATGATGCCAAATAATGAACGGTTAACTCTTTGCTTTTAATGCTGATATCTAATCATGATCTTTCATTTGTTATTTTCAGATGAAAAACGATGTTCCGCAACCCTTGGTAGATATTCCAGAGGTAACATTAGAGGTAAGCAATGAAAAAAATATAACCGAGAAAATGGGGTGAAGCAATTCCAAACACAACATTGACTGTTGTGATTATGCTATACAAAACATTTGTAGATGCATTGCTTGCAAGGGGAACATGGGTGCTTCAGGCATTGTACCTGGTATCTCTGCAGGGATGTGTATGTAATACACATTATTGTTAGTAATAACAATAACAATAGCACTTAGACTTATATACCTCTTCACAGTGCTCTCTAAGTGGTTTACAGAGTCAGCATATTGTCCCCAACTATTTGGGTCCTTATTTTACCGACCTCGGAAGGTCTCAGAAAGATGGAAGGCTGAGTCCAACTTGAGCCGGTCAGAATCAAACTCCTGGCACTGAGCAGTGAGTGAGCCTGCAATACTGCATTCCAACCACTGCGCTACCATGGCTCTTCACAATCATTTTAACTTCAGTGGCAAACCCGCATCATGCTGGCGTTAGGAGAGATTGAAAGAACAACTGCGTATTAACATTTAGGAGAATTGCTGCAAAGCATAATAGTTTTTCCTTTGAAATATAAACGTCTTTCAGCCAGAGCTGTGTTGATGATAAATACATTTCCTTAGCATTCCCTGCCAACCATTCTCATTCAGGATGATAGAACAGATATTGCTGTCAATTTTTTAAAAAAAGAAAATGAAGGTGAATATTTTCATATTCTCATAGATGGGAAATAAAGCCCCTGGACTTACCTTACTTATGATTTAGTGAAGAGTGCATGGAAACCTCTCTTGTACAAAAGCCTCTTTGTCAGTAGGCTAACCCTAGCTTCTTATTTTTCAATGTGACACCATGTTGAATTCCCATGGAGCAGGTGGACAACTAGAAAGGTGAGATAATAAAAGAGAGAAATAAAAAGCTCCAGCCACTTCAGAAAACTAAAATAACCTCCCACTTTATCCCAACACTTTAAATACAATGTTATCACACTTTTATTGGTGCTTCATGTAGATTTTTTTCAAGTCAAACATTCAACTGGTCATTGTGAAGGTAAATTACTCTCAAGGTTAATGCAAGATTTAGTTTAAAGAAACCATAAGCATATTATTGAAGTAATATCAACAGTGAAGGATAAAAGATCAGGATCAGGATTAGGATTTAATTAGTGAACTGCACTGGAGAGACTATTATTGGTAATGAATTTCTAATCCAATTATTGGAAATGTATAAGCCGGATGCTTAATTGAATGTCCATCATTACAATGGAGTAATTTTGTGTTTTATTTGTGATAGACTATATTACATAGCAGTTGCATCATATTTTCAGTGACTCGTGTAATATCTGCAGGTATTTTCTACTTATATCAGAATCACACTAGTTGTCCTAGAAAGTGGTTATTTCCAATGTAATATAGTTATTCTTTGTATAATTACAAAGAAGAGGGGTTCAGTCTATTTTCCAAAGCACCAGAAGGCAAGGCAAGAAACAATGGATGGAATCTAATCAAGGAGAGAAGCTACCTAGAATTAAGAAATTTCTTAACAGTGAGAACAATTAACCAGTGGAACAGCTTGCCTTCAGAAGCTTTGGATGCTCTATCATTGGAGGCTTTCAAGAAGAGACTGGATAACCACTTGTCTGGAATGGTTGAGCAGGGGTTTGGACTAGAAGATATCCAAGGTCCATTCCAACTGTGTTATTCCATTATTATTATCAATATCAAAGCAAAATTGTAGACCTCTCCTGTTACTCCTTAAAAATCTAGAGTTTAAGAATTCTATTAGTTAGGACTTCTTAGCAATGTGGAAACGAGGATGGCAGGGTAGGGGGATAGGAGTGATTTTACCTTCTGCTGACAGAGCTTTCAAAAGCTCAATTGTTCTTTATGCAAAGTAAAGACTGAAACAAAGACTTTATTGTCAACCAATTCCTCAGAGGATGAAATAATGAATTCCCATCAGCCTTTGGAATTTAATGTTTTAACACATCATGTATCATGATAAGCCACAGTGCGCCACAAATGGAACATTAAGTATGCTTCTCATTTGATCACTCCTCATTCCTGAATCACTGCTGCAGCGTTTAGAAATAAATCATCCTTTCAAGCTTATGATACAAGTATGTAAAATTCAAAAAACATCTAATAGACCACTCACGAACATGCCTTAATATGAAAACATGCATAAGGGGATGATCCCCCATTTCAGTTTGATTCTCCAAGGCCTGAGTCATTCTCTCATCGATTATATGTGTTTGAGACAACATACGACTCAGGAAAGGTTGCAGGAATTGGGTAGAGTTAGTCTAGAGAAAAGAAGGACTGTCACCTAGTTCCAATTACTGCAACCAGGTGACATGATAGTAGTGTTCCAATATGTGAGGTGTTGCCACAAAGAAGAGGGGAGTCAACCTATTTTCCAAAGCACCAGAAGGCAAGACAAGAAACAAGGAATGGAAATTAATCAAGGAGAGAAGCAAGCTAGAATTAAGGAGAAATGTCATAACAGAACAATTTATCAATGGAACGGCTTGCCTTTAGAAGTGAGTGCACCATCACTGGAGGCTTTTAAGAAGATATTGGATAGCCACTTGTCTGGAATAGTATAGGGCAGTGATGGCAAACCTTTTCGGCACTGAGTGGCCAAACCGGAACGTGTGCGTTTGTGCATGCGGATGCACCGGAGCATCAGAAACCTGAAGACCAGCTAGCTGGTGCGCATGTACACATCGGCCATCTGGTCTTTGGGTTTCCAGGCGCGCATGCACGATGGCCAGCTAGTCTTCGCATGCGCTAGAAGAGTGGGTCTTCAGGTTTCTGGTGCTCTAGCGTGTGCAAAGACCAGCTGGCTGGCGCACATGCACGCACTGGAAACCAAAAGAGCAGCTGGTGACGGCACGCGTGCCCACAGAAAGGGCTCTGCATGCCACCTTTGGCACGCGTGCCATAGGTTCGCCATCACGGGTATCGGGTGTCCTCCTTGAACAAGGGGTTGGACTAGAAGATACCCAAAATCCCTTCCAGATGTAACTCTTTTCAATATGATATTTTCAGAATATCACCCAGGTCTTGTTAAAATGTTATAAAGCCACAATAGCTAGATGATTCTAAAAGGAAAGTTTCTAACACAGGAAAGAGACTAGAGTTATGACATTGCAGCCAGATATTCTGTATAAAAACATTTTGTCAAGATAAAGGTCATTTAAACTGCCAACAGTAGAAACCAATTTCAGGAAAGACAATCAAATTTGAGGAAAAATGGGCTTACCATTGTCAAACTCAGTAACGTCACTGATAGGGTGTGTTCTAACTGATAAAACTGTAGACAATATTGCAAAAGCTACATAATTTAGTTCCTTTAGGTTCTGCCTAGAAATAGCTTATAGATGTTTTCCTTTCCTTAGCACCACTGAATTGGGTACAATAGAGACATGATTGTCTACCATGTATACTCTTAAATCCAAATTTCTCTAAATAATTCCAAGCATACTAAATTTGCCAGCTCTGGATAGTGCTTAAACCATTCCTTGTAGAAGCATTTGATGTGACCAACAAACAGAATAAGTGAAGTATAAGATATACAAGCAATGAGGCTTTTTAAATGTAAGCTGCTTTTTAAAATCTGTCATCTGTTTCTATTGAAAAGTGGGGGCAGTAATTTGTCATGGGTAGAATAAGAATTATAGGCAGATGAAAAAGAGATCATAAAGAAGCAGACAGACAGATATTGACTCACTCTTTATTATAATTCCAATGTACAGTAAGTATACAATCTGAGACTTGTGGACCACTTTTGGCTACCGATACCTTTAAATGTGACTTCCTGAGCCTCTCAAAAGACACTAAAAATGTGTCAGAAGAGAAAACTACATGCTCACATGAACAATCTTATTTACAGTATATTTTAATTGCATCCAATTTAGATTTTGTTCTATATTTGCCCTGTAGAATGCTTCTGATGTGGTGAGTGCATTTGGGATAAAACTTCCTCATCTGGATAGCGGTAGCATATTTACAAATGTGTTCTGACTCTTGAATTTATTTTCCCCTTTCAGGATGGCTGTATAAAAAATAACCTGAAGATTTTTGCCAAGTCATTGGGGAAAATGAAGCAATTGGTTTCACATTCCAGTTGTGACACGATAATTTCGGATATTAGTGAGAGATGGCCTAGCCCAAAAAAGGTATATAACAATTCTCCAGTTTGTTTCAAAGTGACAATCTAAAATGTTTTAACAGTGATAACGCTGTTGTCAGTTTTTGCCTTCGTGGCAGAAACGGATATAACATGGCAGATCATGGCAGGAATCCAGAATCGCTCATAAGTTCCACTGATATTCTGTTAACAACATGAAAGCATTGTGATATTCTGAAAAGCTTAATAATTAAAAATCTGTGTAGCTGCAGTGATACAAAATATACTTTACTCACTTTCTTGTAATGCAACAAGGAAGGAAAAATCAGAAATGAACCATTATGTCAAGTGCCAGACAAATTCAGTTCAAATGAGCATAAAGATTTATTGCAAGCTTAAACTACAAGAATCTGAACCACTAACAGTCAAAGGAAATTAGCGGGAGTTAAGAAGGAATTCATGGTGGTCTGGATTTGTATCTCTTATGGGCACACAGGGACTCATGCCTGATGATACGTTTCACCCCTCCCTCAGGCTCATCCTGGCCACCTCCTACTCATTATAATTCATTCCTTTGTTTATTAAGTCTGTTACCTTTATGTTTATAACAAATTGAGAATTTAAATTTGAGAATTTATTCTCTAGCCCATGGTATAGTATATGATTATACAAATAGTGGTACAGAAATAGCTTTGGCATCTCTTCATCAAAGATGATGGAGAAAGAAATTGGATTTGAAGCTCTTTTCTTTTCCAGATTTCACCTTGGAAAAGAAAACTGGGGAGATATTAGTTAACTTTCACTGGTAGCAATTGTAGTAGGATGCCAAATGCACTGAAAACATGCATTTTAAATGTGTGATTTTTCCTTACCAGTGGAAGTGAGTTACCACATCTAAATGAATTGTTTGCACAAATTGCATTCAAGGAAAGCATTTCCTGCAATATTCTTACAACCATGTTAACAGCATGAGCTCAGACTAAGCCAAAATGGTGTTTGGTTGGTCTGTGGTTCAGAATAGAACTATAGAAATCCACCCATTGTCTCAGCAAGTTAACTGAATTAGGCCATCTCTTATGAGCTGGCAGATTTAGTTATTTGGACAAAGCTTGTTACTTGTGTATCGTTACCTTGTGGTTTGGTTTGCAGCACAGAATTAGTAAGTGAGTGTAATTATAGGTCTTTAACTGTATGCATGTGTGTTTTCTATGTACATGGCTTGATAATAATGATCAAAAGAATTTGATAAGTAGATTTGACAAGTAGATCGTATAAAGCTATTACACTTTATCACTATATTATATTTGGGTGTTACAGAAGAAATGATATTGCTATATCATATAGATCAATTATATATTCGAAAGGTGGGTTATATATCAGGGGATCCATATCATATTTAATTAAGAAACTTTAGGTATCAGATTTCCTATTTTCTAATAAGCGGCAACTTAAAAGTCTTTAACTTGTCTGAAGTTTCATTGCAATCTTTCTTTTTAATAACAGACAAGTCAGAATTGTACAACCATTCAAGGAAGACCCAAGCTGCTGCTTCAAAACCTCCAAGACCAGCTGAAAGAGTGGCATCATGCAGCCTAAGGACTTGTTTCTTTTTTCTTGAAAGCTTCATTTTGGGAAGAAGGATTCCAAGAAGAAACTTTGCACCTTAGATTACGTCCGTCCCACTTGGCTGAAGAAGCCAAGATGCTCCTTGAGGCTCTCACCACTGATCCTATCCAAAGGAAACACAATCCGAGTATATTTATTAACTGAGCAGTCTGTGAATTTTATTTATTTATTTATTTATTTATTTGTGTATTTATTCATTTATTTATTTGCTGGTTATCACAATATATTGATGATGTTTTTTGTTTTTTTAATTTTTCGCATTGCAAACTTTGCTAGTGAATCATTCCATTTTCTGGCTTTGTATAGTAAGCTAAGCCTAACCAATTGGGCTGAAATTATGTAACACTCTAAGAGACACGGAGACAAGCTTAACTCTAATACAAGTTAGCATCTTGAGGAAAGGCTGTTTTTTAAAGAAACTGTCTATGTGCCATGTGCAAAATCATAAAAGCTCATTGGGAATGCCAAACATCTGCTAAGCTATGCCCTAACATTAAAATATCCATCACATTCAATGTGATAAGAAGCAGAGTGGGGTATTGTCATACAGAGAGTCCTCGTCTTATGACTACAACTGAGCCCAAAATTTCTGTCGCTAAGTGAGACATTTGCTAAGAGAGGTTTGCCTCATTTTACAACCTTCCTTGCCATAATTGTTAAGTGAATCACTGTAGTTGTTAAATGAGTAATGCGGTTGTTAAGTGAATCTGACTTCCCGGTTGACTTTGCTTGCCAGAAGAGGAATGCATGACCCAGGGACACTGCAACCGTCATAAACATGAGTCAGTTGCCAAGTGTCTGAAAGTTGATCACATGACCATGGAGATACTGCCATGGTCATGTGTGAAAAATGGTCATTAGTCACTTTTTTCAGGGCTGTTGCAACTTTGAACAGTCACTAAATGAATTGTTGTAAATTGAGAACTATCTGTATGGATTTTACTACTTCCCCCTTTTTTGCAATGCACTCTTGTAGATGTCTCACAGCAACATAATCTGGACACATTTTTATGCATATTTATTTTGAAGTTAATCCCACTGAAGAATTTCCTATTCATTATTCAGTTTAGATTAACCTAATCCAATGAAAATAATAATGTATTATGGGGACGGGAAGGGATGAAGGAAAGAATATCTAAAACTTTCAACCTGAACTTGTTAAAATAGTAGAAAATGGCTATTCCTTTCTTATTATTTATTATTATTGAGTTGCATCAAGAAGTATAAAATAAAATAATTTGAATAAATTACATCTTGGAGCTTCAATCCAAAAAATTGATTGAGGCTAAGGCAAATTTATAATTTAATTTTAATCAATTTTAATTAAAATTACATTAAATGAACTTAATCTGAAGTATGAAATATATAGTAATGTTGTTACTATATATTTCATACTTTCCTGCTGACATCCGAGTAAAAATTACAATTGTATGGATGTTTTTATAATGGTTCTGGAGTCTTCAGCCAAATTTTGGACAGCACAATTGTGGTTCCAAGTCTTATTTTCATTGACTCTATAATATAAAATTAACCATTGAATTTAACCATTTGTTGTTCAGAAATATTTATATCTTTAAAATGGGAAAATTTAACTAACTAAATAATTTAAGAGAAATTGATTTTTTTCTGTCCCTAGCTGAAATAATGGTTCAGTTCAGTTATTTTCTATTTTCTATTTATATGTCTTATAATTTTCAATTTAATTTTTGAAACATTGTTATTGTTGAGCTGCTGAAAGAATATACAAGTTATTAATACTCTACAGGAAAGACATACATACATACATACATACATAC
>JANHFK010005354.1:32599-43984 GCA_036250565.1 Sibynophis collaris | reverse complement strand
CTTCTCTCTGGTTTCTTCTCAGCAAAGCTCAGCAAAGAAACGGCGTGGGTGGGTAGAATGCTTTGTTTCCTCCCCCCCATCTCTTCACCAGAAGAAACTGGAGAGAAGAAATTGCTCCTGGCGCCCATGTCCTAGCGCGCAGACGTTCAGTGAAGAGATGTGTGGTGGTGGGGGAGGATACGGAGGATTTTCTTCTCCCCCGTTTGTTCTGGTGAAGCTCAGCAAAGAAATGGGGGGTGGGGAGAATGCTCTGTTTTCTCTCCCCCATCTCTTCACCAGAAGAAACCGTTGGCCGTTTGTCTGTGTCACTAGCTGCGGCGAGGGCGTGGCCGCGACCGGGGTGGGATTGTGGACGCGACCCTGCTGGCAGCCTCCTTGCCCTCCTCACGCAGCGGCTCCTGCGCGCTGCCCCCGACGTCACCTTGCTGCCCGGCCTGGCCCCGACGCATTGCACTCGGCCGGAAAGGAAGATTCCCTGGACAAAGCAGACGCTCTGTTCACACGCCCTTCTGTGGGCTCGGAGATCGGGGGGGGAGGGGGAAGCGTGCAGTCCGAGGGAGCCTGGAGTTCTTCTTTTACTACTGCTCAATATATTTCAAAAATTTGCAGCTCTTTCCCTTAGGCTTTCATTCTTAAGCAAAGCTGGAAAGCATCTCTCAGGAATGTCCATATTTAGCAACCCTTAATAAATTGCAGCTGTGTCCCAGTGTTCTTCTATCACCTTGAGACTCCTTAATACATATACAGTACAGGTTATCTTCAAGACTGTGGATTGTCAACAGTGTTAGAAAATTGTCCCAAGTTATAGCACTGGACCAATTTTCATCACAATCAACCCGGAATCACTCACTTTTGGTCAATAGGTTCAAGCAGTTCGAGAGCTGGCTGCACTTCATTCTCAGGAGAATCTGTCTCTACCGTAGTGCTGGCAATAGCGATGTACTTGCCCTGGGCAGCCACATTGTGGGCAGAGGAAATGAGACAGACATAGATATCTGGGATTGGGGAATGAAGAAAATAAGTTAGGATTGTTGAAATTCACCCAAATCTGTTACCGCCCACTATACCCAGAAGCTGATCTGAAACTCCGAGGAACTGCTGTCAGTCAGTATGTAGCAGACAATATGGAATTAGGTGGATGAGGCCACCAACTTGGCACAGGAAAACCTTCTTGTATCCCTAAAATAAATATCTGGATTCCCACCTTCATCAAGCCTACCCTATTTTCACATAGTTGCTGTGTAATTAAAGGTCATAAGAAGGGTACCAGATGCGTGATACTCCATTCTGCAGAAGTAGCCCAAAGCACAGTATATTCTATAGTCCCATATCTCTGAACTCCCATATCAATATGGCCTCACCAGATTTGCGCCCCACTTGATTCTGGGGAATGATGATTTGACAGGAATTAGCATCACTGGTGCCACGGATAGGATGACTCAGAATACAGATGACACGCACAACTTTTCCTGCTGGGCGCACGCGATCTGTCACATAGCTGGGATCACAGATCAACTGTTTGCAGCGTGCCACCTGGAGGGAGAATCAGCATTAGCAAAAGGAAAATGTTGGATTCACCAGTTCTTCCCTGCACATGAACTCCTAGCCTTCTTCAACAGTGCTCTCTAGAAGTACTGAGGCTTCTACCAATACATTTGGAGGATGCCAGGTTGAAGAAAGTGGACTTAAACACAGAATCCTACATGTTTAGTTCAGAAATTCACTTTGTATCAGTGTAGATGAAATACTGTATCCTCACACAACTGCATTTAAATTGATCTTGATACTATGTGTATTCTCATGCCTGCTGAAATGGTGGCCATGAAAGAGCTGTAGTATTTATTGAGGGGGAAAAGCAAAACCTCCTGGAAACATAACTGATGTTGACTATTTGAGGATTTTAAAAATGTTTTTAAACTCATGTTTTCATTTGATCCTCTCCCTTTGAATGAGGATTTTAATATTTCAATCCTTTTCAACTAGATCAGCTTTCATACAGGATTAGATGACTTATGTGGGGATGACTGAATGAAAATAATTTAGCCAGGACTAGCATAAGAAAACGATGAATGTTAAGAAACCAGGAGAGGGCTTCTGTAACTCTTGAAACAATAGCAGGAACACTTGTAGGAGAGAACTCAGCTTCACTACTGACACCAAAGTTTCTCCAACACTCTCCCAGTTTTCTCCCAGCAAGCTTAACTCAAGGAAGCAGGAACAAAAGCCAGCAACAAGAAGGAAGGAGCAATGTCAATGGGGCTAAATCCGGAAGCTTGTCACTGTCTTCTTCATGTTTCCAAGGGCCAGCATTTGCTTGCAGCTGGATGTTGTGTCAAGAGGAGGTATTGAGTCAAAAGATTGAATTTTTAAAATTGCCAGATTTCTCCCCCCCCCCTTTTAATTTGTGGGTTGAGGAAAGACCATATATACCAACTTCAGTATGGCTCTCAGGGCACCAGCTATTGCCTTTGATGCTTGCTCTGGTGCACTGCCTGGTGCAATGGAAAGAAGAAGCTAGCCGTAAAGCTAATTGTTAGGAAACGTTCAAGAAAACGGAGCACTGACAAGGAAGTTCCCTTGTTCTAAAAATACCGCATGCTACAAATTCAAAGACCGTGGGGAAAACTGGTTAAGTAAAATGATATCTCCTTTCCTCTTGTTTGAGGCTTAGGGAAGCCAAAAGCAGATGAGGTTTTACAGCTCTGTGTTTACAGTCAGCAGAAACCCTGAATAGCTTTCTGAATTCCATCTGGTTAATAACTGATTTGGACCCATGCTCCATGGATGCTTTCATTGAGCATGCCGAAGTTTTCACCGAGATTCTATTATCAGCAATCTTATGAAAGTTCTGCTCTTCTAGACTTTGTACCGTCCACGTTTTATTGAGTAACTTGGCATGGGAAGATACATTAAATGCAATTAATAGCAAAAGAAACCCCAACTTTCTCAATAATACACCGAAAAGGGCATAGGATAGAGAAAATGAAAGCACTGGCATTGAAACTAAATATCTGAGCATAAAGATATATTTTCCACAATTCTTTATTAAATACTCAGGCCTGATTTTATTGTCTCACAACTGAGATTCAAGAAAGGAGAATTCCCCATTCCAATTACTCCCAATCATTGCTATCAGTCAATATGGACCAGTTTAAGATTAACATGATGGGCTTTAATGAGAAAGAGTAGTCTCTAAATGGAATTAGGTAGGAAAAGCAATCTTGAAACTCTTACAACAGAAAGTATTTAAGTTATATCATGGACTAATCTTCAAAGGCATTCTATTTCAGGAATCCCCTTCCCTATATAATTAACCTTAGCAGCAATTTTATGGTCCTTAACCAAATGGAATGAAAATGCCAACTGCTCACCTCTCCTTCCGATTTCACTCCAATGACCTTGCCACCTTCCATGACAATCTCATCCACTGGTTTGTTGAGCATGTAGGTGCCACCATAGATAGCGCTGAGCCTGGTGGCATGAAATGAATGAATGGTGAAGGGCACTGGCCAGACCATTACATCCACCACCCCTGCCCCCAAAGGCACATTTTGCCAAATAACTGTAAAGGCTGGGCTATGGCAAATTCATGCAAGAATTATTTTCCCTATCTCAAGTATCATACATATTGCTCTTTTCAATATAATTTATCTCCCCCCTCCTCATATAAATTAAATCAACTTTCTTGAAGCCCTCACGTGTATAGGAACAGTAAGACTATGCTCACTGCAAATTCAAGCCATTGAAGTCCAAACATATTTGGAGAGTGCCAGGCTAGAAAAATATTGATATAAAATGGCTTTTTCTTTTTAACGTATCTTATCTTCTACTCCCAAAGGTGCTTTTCCAACAAGCAACTGGTAACCAAGAAAGTCCATTTGCCTGTTGGAAAAGCACCCTTGGGACAAACATGACCTGGATGATTGATATCTCCACAGACATTTACCTTCTAGGCCAAGAACAAAATCAGAAGCAAAAGCTGCCTCATATTGTTGACTGTCCATGAGGCAGACCGTACCTGGCAAAGCCCTGAGGAAGCTCACCCAGGCCATACAGTGGGTAGAGATAGGGGCTCTTCCCATAGCGGGCCAGGGATTCACTGTACAGTTTTATGCGATTGATGGTTTCCAAGCAAGGTTGATCCAAGTAACTGTGAAAAGAGAGAATAGACAATGTCATTCCTCCCCAAAGAAAGGGGGAAATAAGGGGTTTCCTGAGGAAGAGAGTGAAGGGTGTTGTTATAGGAAAATCATGAGTTCCCAGTGGTTATTTTTATGATTATTGTATTGATCCTGTATTTATATTACCTGGTATATTTTAATCGCCCAATATCCATGAGATGAGCGGCATAAAAATTTAATAAACAAACAAATACTGGGATCTGCTCAGACATTAATGATTAAAGAAACTGAAAGAGAAAAAAAGAATTTTGCAGGACATTTCACCCTCAGCTGACCCAGCCATTCCCAGAAGAAATGTATATTAGAAGTGTGGGATCATAATCAGTGTGGTGGTGTATGATCAGAAATAAAGAGGTATGAAGATAGATCAGCTAATTGCAAGAAGGCAAGCTATGGATCAATCACTCACTCATCAGTGCGGTAGAGAGCCAGTGCATGGCCTGTGAAATCAATGACATCCTGGCCAAGGTCAAAACGTCGGTAGACTTCGCGCATGGTAGTGACATGAGGATCCACTCCCTCCAAGGTCTTTGAATCATTCTCATCAAAGTTTGCCACAAACACCAAGAACTTGCGAAAGCGTCGTTTCTCAAACATGCCCATGAGATCTGTGAGAGAATGAGGGTTAGAGGAGGGATGGTGCATAGCAGGTTAAAGAGCTAAATAGAACTTTTAAAGCCCTAGAATTTGCATAGAATAGAATAGAATTTGCATAGAATAGAATTTGCATAGAATAGAATTTGCATAGAATAGAATTTGCATAGAATAGAATAGAATTTGCATAGAATAGAATAGAATAGCTTTATTGACCAAGTGCGATTGGACAAACAAGGAATTTGTCTCCGGTGCATAAGCTCTCAATGTACATAGAAGCAGGTGAGAAATCATGATTACAATCATAAAATACATTCATCATAAATCATAAGATATGACAGTCTAAGTATCCTAATAATCACAGGATACTAAATAAGCAATCAATATAAATTTTACTAGGATATTAAATAAAACAATTACTATAAATCGTAAGATACAAGCACCAAAGTTATAGTCATAAGAAGATAATGCAAATGCACCATCTTCAAAGGAAGACAGAACACCTCTCTTTCTCCTTCAATTTTAAAGGTGGATTATGGAATATCAGAACCATGTTTTTGAATCTGTACATATATAAAGAGTAGCATCAGAACTCCACAATCTCAATACTTGAAATATGGGAAAAGGATTTATATTCAGGAAGGCAATTATGGCCCATATAAATATAAATATATAAATCTGCAAAATTTATGCTGCAAGGGATTAACTGTAAAAACATTATTAAAAAGATCCAAGTATCATCTGTAGAGAAGGCTGTCTGGTGAAGCTCAGTTATAACCATACTTCCTTACAACCTGTTAGCTCTATAGCTGCTAATACTTGGACTAATCATTCCTGTATAAGTATAGATTTATCTCCCAAGGAGGCATGTCCATTCCACTGACTTGGGAACAAAGAAATAAAATGGGTGGAGAGCACCTGGTTCATCACAAATGATCTTTTTCAAATTCAAACTAAAAAAAAACTTATTCAAGAGAAAAAAGTATGCTTTGGCTATCCAAAGTCCTAAAAATATCATTCTAGAATTTTGCCAATGCCATTATATACTGCACTGGTTAGAACCATTTCAGAATAAATTTGATAGAACTTTGGCAGCTGCTTTATCTTTTTAAACAACTGCAGGTCTATTATTGAATTGTAAAACAGAATGCATAAAATAGAATATACCTCTTAAAATGATGAAATAAATATGCAACTGAAACTTACTGGAAGCCAGTGCTTCTGTCTCTGTTGATGGCACTTTGTAAATCTTTCCTGCCTTGTAGACAAAGCTGCCTTCCACCACTTTGAAATCTAGGTAGCGTGTCACCTCTGTATACAGCAGCATCTTCACAAGCTGGCCTATATGGAAAATGATAAAAGAGGTTCCTGACACTCTTACACCTGCCTCCATTAGAGCTCCCACACTGCATGCAGGAGATTGTAGAAGTAGGCAGCACTCGAATAATTTATAATAAATAAAGTAAGTACCACTCAGTGAATGCAAAGAAACTGCAAACAAAAATTAAAAAACTTGGAAGCGCACATGGAAAATAAGAGTTGAGCTATGAGTATAAGGGACAAAGCTCCAAGGGCTGCTAAGCTGAGTGTGCACATTTATTCATTAGTGTAAATCAACAAAATGCCAAAAGTCCTGGCATTCTTCAGCAGCATAAATGTCCCAGTGCTTCAGCAGCATATATTCCCAGTGACTTAAAATAGTGTGGATTCTCTTGTAGTAACGTTCTTTGTTCCTTCATTACTATTCATCTACAAGGAAAATATACCATATCTCTGGCTAGGTGACCAAAATAATCTAAACAGAATGGGACTTACCATTGGCCATGAGGAATTTGGGAATAAGATCAACATTCCAGTCCCGGCCACGCCCCATGCATTCAGAGGGCCCCTCTGTAAGTTCGAAGCGTTTGTAAAGCTGGCAATTGTGGAAAGGACAAAATAAGCTTCAAAATATTGTACTTACAAGAGACATTTCCATTAGAACTTGCTCTACTAGCATAAGAGAGCCAGCTTTTATAGTGGTTAAGGCATCAAAGCTAAAACTTGGGAGACTGAGTATTTAGTCTTGCCTTAGGCATAAAGCCAGCTAGGTATCCTTGGTCAGTTGCCCTCTTAGCCCTAGTAGGGAAGCATTGGCAAACCACTTCTGAATAACCTTGGTATGAAAACTTCAGGGACTTATCCAAGCAGACCCTGAGAATCAGTCACGATTTAATGGAAGAAATACTAGCATAACACAATACAGTAGTACCTAGGTACTCATTGTTAATTGGTTCTGGGAGGTGCGATGAGTACCATACACATTTTCCCCATAAGGAATAATGTAGCAAGTCACAAGGCAGTTGACATCAACAAGTTCTAGTTGGTGCATGACTACCAAACAAACGATGAGTACTGGGACAAACTTTTTGAGTCAAAACGCATTAAGTACCAAATTGATGAATTTCAAAGCAACTGAGTACCAAGGTACCACTGTATATCAATGTCATCAAAATATAGAAAGGAATTCTAGCTGAGTTTTATTCACCACAGACTGTTATACTTCTTTTTAAGCAGAATAGCAAAAAGGTTTGTCAATTCTCTAACAGGAGATCACATGATAGATATTAGAGCCTCATCACCCCAAACTTATTTTATTGTGACCTGTTACTTTCCAAGTTTCTTAGTGCAAAAATACCTCTCCCTATATATACACCATTTTAGAAGGAAAACTGGCACACACAAAGATAAATTTCATCTTTTTGTGTTGTAAACACAACACAAAACACAAATCACTGGCATATGATTGGGGGGGAAAGCCTAAGTAAATAACATTGTTACTACTAGGAGCTTATAGCTACTTCTTGTAGGTGGGTGAGGGTACCCATTGCATTTACATTTTGATGCACACCAGTAATTGTTTGGAAATTTCTAAACACTCTTAGTAATCAAGACACATAGGAATGTTCATAGATACCATTCCATTACCTGAATATTTGCCTGACTTCCTGCAATATAATGAACCATACATTAATCCAGTAAATTTGTGCTAAGACACATTGTATTGTTCAAGTGCCAAATTTCGTTCAAACAGAACTGCAAGATGTTTAACAGCTATGGTTCAATGTGTTGTCCAAGCACAGCCTATAAAGAATGAACAAATTCTAGACCAAGTGTGGTGTTCATACTTTTTTGCTGTAGCATCTAGATAACATCACAGAAAATGGGCAATGTAATTTCCTTTTATTTTACAACAGAAAACTAAGGAGATAGATTGTGAAATGCCTTTGGATATGCTTAGCACATCTAAGCAGGAATGAAAAGGATACAAGGAAAATAACTGATTTTTTGAGGAAGCTCTGGCTTTCTTGCATGAATTCAGTACCCTGTCTACTGAAAATAATCCAGTAACTGCACTGTAACGTGTAGTTTCCTTATTTTGTGTTCAATCGACTTTCAATACAAATACAGGTAGTCCTCAACTTATGACATTTGTTTAGCAACCATATGAAATTACAATGGAACTAAAAAAAGTGACTTACAATCGGTCCTCACACAAATATTGCAGCATCCTTGCAGGTATGTGATCAAAATTCAGCTGCTTGGCAATCAGCATGTATTGCAATGTACTGGAGGGTCATGTGATTGCCATTTGAGACCTTCCTAGGGGGATTCTGATAAGTTAGTGGAGAAAGCTGGATTCGCTTAATGACTATATAATTTGCTTAATGCCTGCAGCAAAAAGGTCATAAAATTGGACATAACTCTTAATGACTGTGTCACTTAGCAACAGTTCTGGTCCCAAATGTTGTTATATGTTGAGGACTACCTGTATGCACATGCAGAGACTGGATCCTCACCTCCTCCAGAGGAGTAATCGATGAGCTCTCACCCCCGTAATATGGATTCCGGTCCATATGCAACACCTTCTTGCCATTCACAGACATGATACCCGAAAGGATACATTCCTAAGAGAGAAAGTGAATAGCATTATGCCTTCTCTACAATAAATTCAAATCTGCTGCTACTACATGGCAAGCTCCACAATAAAGAGTCCCCGAAGTGAAACATTAATGCATAAATAAGTATCTCATGAGTACACTTCTATTCTATATCCTCATGACTATCCCAGTCTATTTCATAGAATTTCTCTAAGTATATATGCATATGTACCTGTGTGCATGTGTGTGTGTATAAAAAGGAAGGCTGGCCCGTAACCGAAACTTGTATCAAGGTCTGAGATACTGATAAGAGCTTCTCCATCCAGGATGTGTGGACAAAGATCTGTCTTGGAATTTTATAAACAGGTAACTGAAGCAAAACTGATTTGGTGCTTCCTGGTCTTGATCTGGAGTCAAATAGATTAATGTTCTTTTGTCAATCAGTATACAGCTTAGCAGGGCAGAGATTTAAGGCAAATCCTAAAGATAAGCTAAAGACGAATGTATGAATGTGCATGACTGTAAACAAAAGAAGCTCCAAAAGGATTCTCTGTGTTGTGAAAATCAAAGCATGCTTTAAGTTATCAATCTTGGTAGACTTCCATGTCATTCTGATAATATACTGACATTTACACATAAGTTCCACCAAGTCTGTAAATGTGTGATGTATACATACCAACTTACAAATTTTCTACATGATTTGTTCAGCCCCTATTATTTAAACTCTCTAAATTTACTTCTAGAGTAAAATGGATTCAGCAACACACAGCATTCCTGATGTTGCGATATGTAACTCTCTAAGCACTAACTATAAATGTTACAGACATTACTGAATGTGTGCATGGGAACTATATCACTTCTCATAAGCAATGTCTCACACATTATCCAAGAAGCTTCTGCATTTGTGCCTTCCTCAGCACTACTTGGGTCATCAGTTCAAAGGTCTTTCCTTATCAGATTCCTCAATGCCTTAAAAAATGGCAGAGCTTCTAAAGTACTTGAAAAGTTCTTCAAGATTCAGGGAAGTATTCAGAGATGTATCTGCCTTGAAAGTAGCCTACACTGAATTGTATAGTAAAGTCAAACATCCAAGAGTTGACCACAGGAAATGTTTATGACATTTTTACTATGTAACAAAATGTTTTAGATTTTAATGTGGTAAAATGTTTTTAAAATGTGCTAAGTTTCAATATCATGGGGATCCTGGATGTATTTTGTAAGACAGCCCATTTAAGATACCTTGCTTGAAAAGGTTTTGCCCTATGATGTAGTTTTGTCCAGCTAAAGGTTACAAACACAAGAGTTTTAGTAGTGTATCAATTGTATTTCCTTATAAAGTATAATAAATTGTACTTTGAATGCACAATTAGGAATGTATACGGGAAATTGGAGATTAAATCTTTGAACTAACACTTGTTAAGGAGTCTTCTGAAAAATTTACTTGTAACAATGCACTGAAAGTGGGACAATGCAGAGTAATCTTGGTACAAACACTGATATCAATTTGGTGTCATCAGTGGGTCACTAATTTAGGGAATGAAAGTCTGTAGAAAGTATAGATGCAAACATCAAAGGAAGATTCAGTCTTTTCTTGCAAAAGAACCTTTCCATTGTTGCTCTGCAATACATTCCAATACAGGAAGAGGTACATTCTCTTATGAAGGGCCATTGCTTTGTGACAGATTACCCACTCTAAACGTGAAATGTCACAAATTCAATCCCTGGCATCTTCAAATTGAGTTAGGAAAGATTCCTGATTATCTGAAGCCTTGGAGAAAGTCTACTATTAATGCAAACAATTCTTAACCAATGCTTTGACTTGGTAAAAGACATATTTTCCTATGTTCCAAGGAAATGAGGAATCCTGCTTAAATGCTCATTAAAGGAAAAGGTAAGAGACTGAGAAAGGTGTGCAATGGATCGACAACTCTCCCCTCCCCCTCCACTTCCAATTACAAATGCATGGGATCCACCGTGTGATTAGGACAGGTGGTGCTTTTATTCCAGCAACTGGAATGACAAGAATGATAGAACCAGAATAAGGGCTGTGTATAATAAAATATAATATAGATATAATATAAGGGCTGTATCTATCTCATATTTTGGCAAAAGGAACAGGGAGAGCACAAGATCTTTTAAGACTGCAGAACAGAGTCATACAACACTGTCCCACACATATACATTTTTTCACATTAAAAAAAACCAATGTAGAAGGCAAGAAAAAATGTCCTATGCTGAGTTTCAAAGAAAAAAAACCCAATTTTGCTCCTTACCAAAGGATCTCAAGCAATGGGAAAACAGTTACCTTACTAGAAACTAATTTGGTCCTACCAATATAGACAATTCAAAACATTCAGTGTTACAGAAAGAAGACCCAATGATGTAATGAGAATGCTAGAGTCTTGAAAGAAAAGAGAAAAAAAGGGGGATTACTGACATAATAAAGATAGTAGGAAAAAAACCAATTTCTGTATGTCTATACTGTATGTCAGAGATTTGAAGGGGGGCTGCTAATTAAATTCAATAGAAAAAGCACATACCGTAGCATTTTCAAAAGTCAGAGTGGGGGGAAACCATATAGATAGCTCAATATTAAATAAATTGTCCATGGAAGATGAATAGTTTTGAGTTTCCATGGGATAAATCCACATCTCCTGAAATGCTCAGGATGGAGCACATAATCCTGCACT
>JANHFK010005352.1:70610-82751 GCA_036250565.1 Sibynophis collaris | reverse complement strand
CGAACCTGCAGTAATTGCAGGCAGCTGGTGTTAATAACAGGGTGTTTAGACCACTGTACTACCAAGGCTCATATCTTCACTTTGGGCCAGGCTACTGATGCAGTGGAACTTTTGATCCCTCATATAGGGGCTGTCAAGGTCTGAATGAGAAAAAATTAGGGGAAGCTGAATCCAAGCAAGACTAAGTTGCTGTTTATGCAAAAAACTAACTGTGGTGGAATGTTGTCTGGGATTGCAGGACAGGAGGGCTCTTTCTCAGAGGACAAAGAGACATTGGAGCTGGGGAATGTCTGGTAGACAGGAAGTGGGCAAGGATGGACCATTCCTAACAATTCTCAGAGCATATCTGTAGTTATGCAGATAGTTGATTTAGTCTGTTAAGATTCTGTCTGTAGGCAAACAACACTAAAGAAACTATTCAGAAGTAACTGCATGTGTTCTTCTTGGTTCTTTGGGCCTGACATTAACTATCTAATTCTATGTCTGCTCCATTGGTAATGCGATGAGGTAACACGTTCTGAAGAAGTAGACTCACAACATGGGAGCTTGTCAATCTATACCCTTGGCTATTATTAGATATATAGTTGGAGGCCATGGCAGACAGACTTTTGTTCAGCTATGTCTAATGTGACAGTTACAGCCTTTCCTGATAACAGTGATTCATGACCTTGTCACTTTCTTTATAAATTATTTCAATTTGCTCTACTAGGAAGCCTCAGTTGGTGACAAAACGCAGTAGTTCACATTGGTGGGTGAGAACTGCTTCTCACAACACCATCTTCTGCATTGGTTACAGTAAGCTTTCAGATACAGTTCAAAGTGCCATTTTTGACCTATGATGGCCTAGATGGCCATAAAGACCAAGTACTTTAAGGACCATCTTGAAACACAACATAATTGTTCAGTTTAAATGTCACATATGAAGAAGTTGAAGGCTTTTTCTCAGCAAAAGATGGAAGGGGTCAGAATTCTTTTCAGTAGTGTTTCCTATTGTGTGCTGATATTTAGAATGCTGTTTAGAAGACCTTTTAATAGTTATATTTTATTGGAGATGCCTATGATAGTAGGATTTTGGTATTTTAAGATACCAAAATTAATAGTTTTAGGCTGTATACCCTAAGAGTCTATTGGAAGTGTTGTGATATAAAAAGGAAATAAATAAGACTATTTCTACAAGTACTTTCCACATGCTTAACTAATTTTAATTGACAAGGGAGGAATAGTAGGTCAATCAGAATTGGCCCCAGCTCACAGAAGATGGACAATACACTCATTTTGTTTTCTTTGTAATTGGTTTCTTTATCCTGAAATGCTTTGCTTTTAATTTTTTGAACCGAAATAACATTTGCTTAAAGAGTGAGAAACAGTCAGCAATAAGGATAAACCAGCATTAAGATTTTAAAACTATTTCTACATATTGAAGGGCAACGGAGATGTAGTTGCAATTTAGCCATGTCTATGTAAGCAGTAGGTATTGACCTAAATTAATGTGTCCACTAATCCACTCTGTTACCAAACATTATATAGATTTTAAAAAGCAGAGAAGGGGAGTGATTTCTGTTGACTCATTCAACTTGTTTGTTTTTCTTAAGGTAGTATGCAAGTATTTTCAGAAATGAAATCTATGTTTTTAATAAGAAAGAGACCAGCCCTTTAGCATTTTTATAAACAAAGTTATTTTGCAAGCAGTGCTTAGAAAGGGAAAGATTTAGTATTTCTCCCTGGGTTAAATTAAAAATGTCCACTCTAATTTGGCAGCAGCTTAGCTTCACAGATGCCCCAAAGCAGTATTAAGGCACAAGCTGATGTATGTACACTCCCTTTCCCTTATTCCATTCACTCTCTCTCTCTCCTCTGTGGGCAGCATCTGTTTCATGAGAAGCTTCTCTTGGAAAACTGCAGAATAGGAACAGTGAGCTTGGGTAAGGTTTTTCTACTGAGGTGATATATGCTTTAAATGCCACCCTTTCCCTCATTTTCAGTGCTGCATAGACTTTTGGAAAAGGACATGTGAGAATCATCACAGGAGTGAAAAATGACTAAATATTGTTACTTGAACATTATTTTTCTGTTGCCAGGTATCTATTTGTGGGTTGTACTGTTTTTCAGATCTTCCCATCATTAAAATCTTTGGAACTTTTAAATATATTTGAATTTAAAAGACAAAATTGAATTGGCAGTGCATAATTCAATATTTTTGTTTTTGGATGAAAGTTCATAGAATGGTCTGAAAGATTCCTTCACTGGTACATGATTGTATGGTCGATTGTTAAATATGATGTGTTATTTTATTTTGTTTTGGTTCTAAAATTGGCAGTGTTTAAAATTTGATTAAATTATAAGGAGAACATTTATTTTCCACTTAAACCATAACTGTTTGATTCCTATTTCTATCTGTGTTGCTTTCCAGGGTCTAACAATATTATGGTTTTTTGAGACTTAATATTAAGATTTTGACTCTAAATGACACAACCCAAAATATTAGAGGTAATGCTAAACCAAGATAGCAATATACTTTGAAGATATTTAGATACGATAGTATGCGCTTACTAGTAGAATAATAATAATAATATACACTCAGATTTAATTTGGCTATGGAAATGAGATACTTATTTCAGGAAAATTGGTATATTGTTATGAAACAATTGTTATGAAACCTGACTTTCATTTGGCATGTGAAATATTTTATACTATATATTTCCAACAGCTGGTCCTGTTTTTCAGGGATTGATTTTATTTGTTTAGTTCTTTCTTTCACCACAGTGATTTAAAATGGAAGATAGTGGATTTTAATCAGCTTGATGTATTGTATTTGATAGAAAGAAGCCTATATTATAGCTTATTCTTGCAAAAACTTAGATGAAAACATCCTGGTTTTGGGTACGATGACTTGCAAATATTAAATACATTTAGCTATTCCTCACGTTTATCATTCTTATTCTTGATTACAGCACTTTTGAAATTGCTTATAAAATTCTAATAAGGCAACCTGAGATTGGATGAACATATTGCTTTTTAAAAATATAATATTTATGCTTTTGTTAATTGCCCGTACATTCATTTTTATAAAGAAATGTTGATTAAAAATACTAAAAAGAAAACGTTGAGGTAAAAATGTAATATAGGATATAAAATAACATGAAACGACAATAATACGATTATGTAAACGTATAGATATGACCCACATCTGATCCTACTGGCTCTTGCTGATAGTCAGTTCCTGATGTTAAGCTACGGTTGAACGCTGGAGTCTACAGATATTTTTTTTGCGTTTGATAGATAGTGACATTACCGTGGGTATCTTTGGATGCAGTATCTTGTTTTACTGGCATCTTAGAGACAATAAAAAGCCTGTAGTTTGGTTCATTAAGGTTTCTATAGCCTGTGATGCAGCTTTAACTGAAATGGAAGAACTGCACAACTTTCTTCTGTGAGTTCAAATATATAATTTGCATTAAATCACTGGGCTCTATGTTCCATTGCACATCTGTTGTACACATATTTTAATGTTCTAAACTTTAGGCATACTTGTGTAGAAAAGGCTCTAGATTCCCTAGCAAACTTTAACTGCCTATAGAATCTCTTTTTGTGGGAGGCTGTGCCTATAAGGAATAGGTGATTGTGTTCCCATCCTTATTTTCCTCAATTTCTTGCCATGAAACCTGAAAATCTGTATGTAAGAATTGCAGTTAGGTCTGTTTTATCACCATGCTCTTTACAGTCTTTTTTTTTTTTTGACATTGAGAGAGGATTTTGCAGTAAATGTATAGTAGGTTAATCCCATCAACAAATGGAGTGTAGTCATTAGATTCTGATTCCTTGTTAATCGGAAGTCGTGTCCGACCCATCGCAACCCCATGAACAACGTTCCTCCAGGCCTTCCTGTCCTGCCCTGGAGTCCATTTAAGCTCATGCCGACTGCTTCAGTGACTCCATCCAGCCACTTCATTCTCTGTCGTCCCCTTCTTTTGCCCTCAATCATTCCCAGCATTAGGCTCTTCTCTACCTTCCTTCTCATTAGGTGGCCAAAGTATTTGAATATTTGAGATTCTGATTATGTAAATTGACAAGTGTTTTGCCAAATACAGTATTGCAGTATTTTCTCTAAAAGGGATGTAGGGATGGGGAGAATAGCAGCATAATGCCCACTCCTTTTAAAATTAAAAGGATATATTTTTGTTCCCTATCTTTCTAGTGACCAGCCTATGTTTATATTTGTCTATGTCTATATTTTTACTAGTATAGTTAAAAGCTATTTCCCCCGAAAACTTGGCTCCTGATATGTGTAACAATTAAATGAATTACCTGTACTGTTCTTCTAGGGATATTGAATTGCATTGTTTCCAAAACATAAATAGTATTACTGAAAAATTAACTTGTTTTTAAGCTTCTTTGTAGTGGTACTCTATTTCAGTAGACATGTGGAATTAAAAAAATAGTTATATTTACATATATTCACAAACTAAGCATTTAACTCTATGAAACATTTGCACTTCTTCAGAAGGATAGATCCTAGTGTATCTAATTCAGTAAAGGAGAGTGGTGGAATATCCCCTCCAGGAAAATATTTTCTGATGTATTATCCATATCCATCCTGAGTTTTCTTCTGATCTCTTAAGTTTTCCATAGTAAAAGTAATATCTGATGGGAAAATCTAACCATGCCATGTCGTAAAGTAGAGAGAAATATGGGAACTTTTTCCCGCAAGGTGCTTTCACAATTATAAATGCTACTGCGCACTTCATTCGTTTTATGTTTTTCTGTGCCGAAGCAAGGGGGGGAGTAGAGCAAGCCAGCCTAGAAACATGTAGCGCGCAGAGGAAAAGGAACCGTTCATGAGTGAATAACGTGTACTTTTCTCTATTAGGCCATTCAGCCCATATGACAACTTGATCACTGAAAAGGAATGATAGGGGATTTGCGAATAAATGCTTGCTGGATGGCTGCTGGCCAGTCCCAGTGCAACTGTCTAAATGTGCTACATTCTATTAGCACAGATGGATGGATGTGAAAAGTGGCCATCGGTGGAAATTCTAAGAGCTTTCCCTGAATAATGGATGAATGTTTCTGTCCTAATGGCAAAGAAGATTGCATAGTTTGTGTATTCAGCTTATTTTTCTACGTTGGCATAATAATTATTTAAGTTCTCTTGATTCAAATTAAGTAAATTAAACTTTTTAAAACTTATAATAGGTTTCTAGAATTGGGAAAAAATAAACAGGAAATTTTACTCTTTTGTTTGATCATGAGATTATTGTTAATTTTGGAAGGTATTACAGCTGGGCAAAGATGTGAATTTGTGGAGGATAAAATTTAAGCATGCACATAATATATATTGGGAATATCTTGTACAAATCGAGTTTTTTTTTCAGGATTGCATATGAACAGTGGAGGGCAGCACTGTAAGCTTAGGAAAAGATAAATTTGCTTTAAAGTCTACCAAAGGATTTCTAACCAATCTAGCTATGTTCCTAGCTCTTTGAAGCTGTGTGCTGAGTTTCAAATACTTAACCTGCTTTTGTCTTTTCAGCTAAAGCATTTGAGTATTATTATTGCATTCCTCTAATCCTCTGTTAACCAATAAAACTCTTCAAATGTGTTGATTGGTAAATAGAATGAAAACATGGTTGGATTTGGAAATCTGATACTGACCCAATAAAACAAATAAGTTATTCTTACGTTTAAATGCCACATCATGGAGTTTGCATAAATGCACTACAACGTAAAAAATTGTTCCAAAGTTTTATCACTTTCTCTATGAATATAAATTGCCTATTCAGTAGTCACTTTACTGTTTTCTTCTAATTTGTTTATTAAAATTCAGAAATTGGTTGTAATACCAGTAAGTGCTACTGCATACAGTTAGTCTTTGCTTAACAGCCATTTGCTCAGTGATGATTCAGAGTTCTGATGGCGCTGAATGAATGATAGTTGTAGCCAGTGCTTGAAGTGGTTGCAGTGCTCCTGTTGGTCACATGATAAAAAAAAACCCCAGCCCTCATTTACAAGTGCAGCACTTCAGCTCTCCCCGCCTGCTGTCTCCCCCTATCTCCACTCTATACTCTACTACAGACACCCACCCCTGCCATTCCTAGCTGACCATTGCCATCATCTTCCCGCTGCTGGCCTGAGATCCAGGCGCTGGGCAAGGGTGGAGCCAGCAGAGAAGGCAGAGGAGTGATGAAGCAGTGGCTTGCTGCCATCTTTACCCAGGGAACCTCTGCCTGCAATACCATCCTGCCTTCTCCACTAGCTCCATACCACTACTTCCTCTTTAGCTGGGCTCAGTGAGCTCCCTTTAGCAGACAAGGCTCGGTTGTGCTTGCTCTCCACATCCCTTGCCTGCAGCTTCACCCAGTGCCTGGATGCTGGGCCAGCAGTGGGAGGAAGGAGACAGTGACGGTCAGAGGTTGTGGTGGCCAAAAGGGAAGAGATGAGGAGGGAAGATGGGAGCAGGGGGAGTTGAAGCAGAGGCAACTGTGGCAAGGCTGCCAGGCCTCATCTGCACAAGGCTCTGGAGAAGCTTGAGATCTTCATCTAAATATGGTTCAGTCCTCACCGAATGTCCACAATCAGGACTTGCTTGCCAAGCAAGCACTACCCGTATTTCAGATTCCTCTAGCTGTTAAATAATGTATATTGCTTTAAAGTATATGTTCTGAACTCTGATGGTTTTGATGACTGTTACTTTCCCCTCCACCCAGGGAACTGTTTTTAGTTTGGATTCTGAAGAGGAAGAGTTCCATGGAATCATTGCTGAAGACAGCAATGACATCTACATCCTAACTAGTGACAACTCAGGCCAGGTGAGCCCACCTGAGTCACCCACAGTAACAACATCTTGGCAGTCGGAGAGCTTACCTGTTTCTTTGTCGGCCAGCCAGAGCTGGCATACAGAGAGCTTGCCAGTTTCGTTGGGGCCCGAGTCGTGGCAGCAAGTAGCTATGGATCCTGAAGAAGTGAAAAGCTTGGACAGCAATGGAGGTGGTGAAGAAAGGAGTGAAAACAACTCTTCAAATTCAGATATTGTACATGTTGAAAAGGAAGAGATACAAGAGAGTGTCGAGGAAGCAGCGGTGCCAGAAGTGGGCCTGCAAGCAAGTGCTAAAAAATTGAGCTTGCCAGAAGTTCCAGTTGCATTGCCGAAAATGGAGTCAGAGGCTGAAAGCTTGTTGATTAAAAGACTAAGCCCTTCTGCACCTTTGCCCACTGAGGGTCACAAAGAGGGGAGCGTAGTGGAATGTCCTGATCCTGAACCTTTGATGTTGAGTAAAACTGCCAAACAACTAACTCCTTCAAGTGAAAAGGCTTCCCCCAAGCCTGAGAAAATACAGCTGCCAGAAGAAGAAGCAAAACTACCGAGAGAGAGTTACTCTGAAGAAAAGTCTCCTGATGGAGAGGAGAAACCCATTCTTTTGCCAGAAGGCAAATCACTTCTGCTGTATGGTGGGGCAGCTGCAGTAGCTATCCTGGCGGTCGCAGTAGGTGTGGTGCTGACACTGAGGAAGAAGTAGTCAACTGCTCTGTTCAGAGATACTGCCTGAATTGGTTGCATTGACTAAGGTTTGCTATGCCTCCTGTTAATGAGAAATCCGTGTAACGTGACAGGAAGGTGGGGCATGAGTTTACTGCTAATTCTAGGACAATCAAGTTTTTAGTGGCTTGGGACTGGATCTTCCTCTTTAATTATAGGGGTAATATTGGAACTCCCTTGCACATTTAAGTATCTCAATATATCTGAAAGAAATTGGGGTGGAAGATTGCTTATACACTGGAAATCGGATCAGGAAATCCCAGGGCAATGGAAAAGTTAATTGTTAACCCTGGAGAATTCCTTTATGTAGCTGCTATTGCAGCTTCTTTGTTCACCTCCACCTCTTGAATGAGAGGTTCTCTAATCATGTAGCATGAGGCTACTTCGTACCCTTTTGTCTCAGCTTCCTCAGGTACTGCATTGCTTCCAAATTTTATGATTAAACCCCTAAAGCTATAAAATGAAAGCCTTCCATGTAAGGATGAAAGTATAATGCATTTTGGAGAAAGGTAATGTTTTTTTCCCCTCATCATTGTACATTAAGCATTTTTGTGATCTGCTATTGTTGTGTCTCTATCCCTCATTCATCCAGCTTTATCGTGTCAGTTTAGTTATCAAAGATACACTCCTTTCATGTAAGTACCTTTCACCATTTTGATGAATGCAAAAGAAGAAAATATTTCCGTGTAATAAGCAAAAAAGTACAAGGTCAAGAATTGAATACTGTATAGGTAGTCCTCGACCTGACAACCATTTGTTTAGTGACCATTCAAAGTTACAATGGTACTGGGAAAAGTGATTTATGACCATTTTTTTCACACTTATGACCATTGCAGCATCCCCAGGGTCATACGATCCAAATTTGGGTGCTTGGCAGCTGGCATGTATTATGACGGTTGCAGTGTCCTGGGGTCATGTGATCACTTTTTGCGACCTTCTGACAAGCAGTCAATGGGGAAGCAAGATTCACTTAGCAACAATTTACTAACAACTACAGTGATTCACTTAACAACTGACAACAAAGGTCATAAAATGGAGCAAAACTCACATAACTGTTTTGCTTAGCAACATAAATTTTGAGCTCAGTTATGGTCGTATGTTGAATACTACTTCTACAGATTTAATTCAAAATTGTGTTTCAAAATGCATGAAGTATAAATAGAAGACTTGTCTGCAACTCTTTAAAGCAATATGGATGATTGCCCTCTATATTTGCTGTTTCTCAGAAAAAGATAAGTTGCTTTAGAAAGTGGAAAACAGGTGCTGTGATGCACTTCTGCAAGTTCCAAAACACTTTTTGTATCTAAACCTGAAGCAATATGGCCCTATGAAATTCCAGTATTAATAGATTAAAATCTGATTTGTTAATTCAGTTGCAAGATTGGAACACTTAGTTTACTTTTATCGTTTGAATGAATTCAAAATCTTCAAGGAAATGACTCAGCAGTTAACTGAAATAGCATTTGTCTTAAAGGTGTTTTTTCCAAAAAGCAACTGGACTTCTTTTCCTTGAAAACGTTTCACTTCTCATCCAAGCTTCTTCAGTTCTTGGATGAAAAGCAAAACATTTTCAAAGGAAAAAAAACAAAGTGAAGCTGCCTTTTGGAAAAGCACCTTTGGGGCAACCATGATCTGGATGATTGAGAATGTTCATAGACATGAAATGGCATTTGTTTCCAATTTCCAGGCCACTGGGAGGAAAAATGATTTGAAACCATGTCTTGTATAGCTCGTGTAACTTTTCAGGTAACTTCTTTCTATGTGTAGACGATTCCTTTCTATTCCATCAGCTACAATTGGGCCCAGGAAAAAAAAATAAAATTGATCATTTATGTCGAATTGTTATTTTGTGTGCATTGGAAAGCTCTGACAATGACATTGTCATCAGTAACATAATATCACAGATTTTTACTTGAACAGTAACAGCAGCAGCCTCTTTACATATTTTGGAGATGAGCTACAATTTCTTCTTTCCCTTCCCATTAAACTTACTATTTTTTTTAAAAAAAATCAATTTTGATGATAGTGGTGGGAGTGTTTTAGTTACATCCCATCTCTCGTCAGTATGCATGTATGAGAGGCTACACCTATAAACATTTGTGTTCACATACTATAGAACACTTGGTGTAATATGGAAGTATTGACAAGGAAGTCTTGCTTAAATATACTTGCACTTTTCCATAGTACTCTTTATTATGCATTTTTCAGAATGAAGTGCCTCAGTATGTTCCAGTGGGGTTTAACTGTTTTCCCTTTGTTTTCTGCCCCAAAAACAAAAATCTAGCTGTAACCACAAGTTACTTTTTTTTAATTGTGTGTGTGGGGGGGGGGGGGGGAGGAAACTGATATTGGACATATTTAATAACTCTGTCCTGATACAAGCATTGTTGCTAAAAGATTGCTATAGATTTCAGCTGCATGCCTCTATCTTCATCCTCTGAAATAAACTTACACTGATTTCTACTACAGTAAATTACGGAGGAAATACAGGTAGTCCTCAACTTACAATAGTTCATTTAGTGACTGTTCAAAGTCACAACAGCGCTGAAAAATAGTGAAGTATGACCATTTTTCACATCATGACTGTTGCAGCATCCCTATGGTCACATGATCAAAATTCAGACACTTGGGAGACCGACTCATATTTATGATGGTTGCAGTGTCCTGGAATCATGTGATGACCTTTTGTGACCTGACAAAGCAAAGTCAATGTGGAAGCCAGATTCACTTAACGGCAATGATTCACTTAAGAACTGTGGTAAGAAAGATTGTAAGATAGGGCTAAACTCACTTAACAAATGTCTCAGTAACAGATTTTGAACTCAGTTGTGGTCGTAAATCGAGGACTACCTGTAATCAGTATAAGGTTAAATATCAATCCATTTTGTCCTATTTCAGCCGTGTCTATTTGAACAGAAGGTAACAGCCTGAACACCTGAGATACCTTCTCTTTCATTTTCCAGGATGATTACATAATTATAGCTACGCTCTTTCAAATGATCCAATATCAACCAATAAACAGTGAGATGATGTACTTTTCATAGCCAGTAAAATGCTAGAGTACTAAGGATTAGAATTAGGGGGAATTATGAATTAACCCTTTCAAATACTGATATATTGCAACTTGATTATAGATTACCTAATTTCTGAATTTAAGGGGCAAATTCTCCAATTTGACTATTGATGCTTCATAATGGACTAGACCTTGGTTAAGATGTGAAAACTTGTATTTGTTTTTTTGGAACTGCAGTCATAAATTCTGTAGGAAATATTCCCATGTCCTTCCCAGTGCTAGTGAAATGAAGACAAAGTAAAGGTATACCAATAGGATTTCAATAATATGTTATGTAATTGTCACTTCAAAATAGTTTGTAGTTATGCAATAGAAGTTCTACAGTGTTGTTGGACTAAATGCTGCAAACTGCACTTACTTTCTCCTTCCTGCTGCTTCCATTGAGGAAAAATGCTTGAGATGCAGCAAAAACATAGTTTTGCTGCCTACTGAAATACTCGTTTCCTTCATGTGGATCTACTTTTGGTTCCTGAACTACCTGCTGTGGATGTCCTGCAAGAGTTCTTGAAAGCAAAATAAGTATCATGCTTACTTAGTGTTTTGCACAATAAACTGGAGCCAGGCAATTATTTTAACAAATAGATGCTTCAGAACCCGCTTGTGCATATCTGAAGCATTTCTACATTGTGACTTCTAACCTGGTTGGAAAGCTGCCTGTCTGACCTTGTTTGTACATTGACCCAGGAAAAGAGATTTGCCTGTATTTATGGCTTGAAAACCTTTCCAAAAATTCATAGAGCCCTAAAATAACCCATGCTAGTTAAAAAAGTAAGCCATTTGATTATTTCTTCTTGAACTACAGTACTATTTTTACTTTGTGCTAACAGTTTCATGAGGATGCACAACTCTTCTTCCTAGCATTGGACATGTTGAGGTAGAGTGGTATTTCCTTTAGCTATATGACCATAATTATTTTCCTGGAGCTATTTTAAGAAACACGGTGAGGAGGGCAGACATAATCACCATCTTACTGTTACAGGCTTCTGTATGAATTGAAAAATACTGCCTCCAGTGTTAAAAACAAGTGTTCCTACTGTTTATAAAAGATTGTGTATTTTTGCTTGACCAATAATCTCAAGTAAGACTACGCCCTTATTTGTATTTTATTAAAGTTAAATTTTGAAGAAAAAGTGTGTGGGTTTTTATTAGCTGGAGCAAAATATACTATTTTAAAAATTTATCAACTGTAAAAAAAGAACGGTTGTGTAATGTAGTAGCCTGCTACAAGTTGGTTTTTCCTCAGTAATTACTTTTCCGAGTAATCCATACTCGGATCAGAAAGCCTACACAGCTGAAAAATCAAAGCACAAAAAAGAGTCATATCTATTTAAATATTTAGAGTTATGTTCATTCAAATGACCCGATATATCAACCAATAAACAGTGAGATTCCATTGTTCTTGCCAGTACAAGCTACAATTTTTCAGATTACTTTTCAAACATCTATCAGTCTAAATCACAGTGTCAAAAACAAGCATATAAACCTTTCAAGTCAATTTATAAAATGTAATGTTTTTGTAAACAATTTGACTTCA
>JANHFK010005352.1:39184-50331 GCA_036250565.1 Sibynophis collaris | reverse complement strand
CGTGGAGATTGCAGAGAAAGGGGGGGGGGGGAAGTCGGCCTCTGTCTCTGTCTTTGTAGAAATCACAAGAAACCACGTTTGACGTTCTTTAGTGTTCCAAGTCTCCCGTCAACATTCAGATACGGATGTCCCTCCATACGTAGACCACAGTGGCAGCTTCGGATTTCTTTGGTGAGAAGAGCATATACACAGTGTGCTTTGTGGGTGGTTTGCTCTTCCAAAGGCTGCTACAAGGTGACCTTTCAGAAGATTAATTAGACACCCCTTTCCTTTGTTATTTAAACGAACAAATCCATTAATACCACAGGTTGGGTAGATATGAAATGAACAGGTTATGGCCCACCTAAATTGGTTAAAGTTCTTTTTTTAAAAAACAAAAACAAAAAACATCACACAAAATATTTTCGTTTTTTAGTCTTTCTCGGAGATCTCACACACACACACAAAAAGACATTGACCTCTTGCACAGATCCTCAAGGAAGGCACGCAATCTCAGATCACGACTTCGTTCTGGGCTCCGTAGCCTCACACAGGACTCTGAATCCTTACAAGCAACCCTCTTAGCAAGAAGCTCCTGGCTCAAGCACTTTAGCTGCTGCAAAGATTCCTGAAGCAATTCCTGCTCCAAGCTGTCTCCTCTAAACCAGGCAGCTCCATCTAACTTGGCCTATGCCAAATGGGCAATGCAGATCAGCAACCAGTCATGGTGATACACTCAGGACCAGTTCAAGTTGAAGCCTTTGGACAGCATAACCGCTTCTAAATCCTTGTCTTCCTCCTTCTCTCGAAGGCGCTGTTCTTCAAGTAGAGCCACTAGAGAATCTCTCTGCTCCACCACCTCTAGCATTTCATTCAAGATCTTCTTCTCCTCCGAGAGTTCTTCATCTGTCTTCAGCTGATCTGGATAGAGGGAAAACAGAAAACCTGTCAAGACAAGTTGTCCTAAGGATTTGAGACCTCTTGTTTCTACTGAGAACTACCAGGCTTACCTTCCACTGCCATCCTCTCTCGAAGCTCTTGCTGTAGCCGGCTCTGCCTGTCCTCTAGTTCTAACTCACGTGCACTGAAAAGAAAAGCAGAGAATAATTAATTATGGGTCATTTCAGCAGGAACCTCAGCTTTGAGTTTAACTCGAAGATGCTCAGGAAATGACATATTTTCTCTCTTTCTAAAGGATTAATAGTCAAGCAAGCTTTCAAGAATAGTGACAACCTTCCGTTTTAACATCTGTGCTATTTTTGTGGCACGACTATTTCCAGGATCAAAGAAGCTTCACGGGTTCCTGAACTCAATGATCTTTAATTAAATAAAATGTTCAATTCCCTTCCACAAATCACAAAGAAGGACTGAGCGAAGCTATTCTCTGATCTAGGGTGATCAGGTAAAACACCCAGGTGGGACATTTCAACATCAGCACTTTTGTACTTTTCCCTGATGTACATCAATAGAGGAACAAAAAAGGATACTAAGATGGTGCACCCACTGAAAATTCTAGTTGGGGAATTCTAGTTTTATGTAGCTATATGTGAACCCTAGTCTAGAAAGAAAAAATAAGCTCAGCAAAAAAAGTGAAAAAAATTATGACAGAATCTTCCAGGTGTGCTGTGTATGAATATATCTTTATTAACACGAAGGGCATTCCAAATCATGGTTTCTCTACAACCCAGACAGTCCACGCTGTCATATCAATCAGTTCTAGAGTTATTCCAGTTAATGATCAGCAGTTTTGAACAATCGGAATTTTGTCTGGGTGTATTGCAGGAATCACAGTCTAGAACTGTGGAAGCTGTCTATCATGGACTCAGCGATTCATCTAACTCAGTACTGTCTATTCTGACTTTTTCATTCGCCTTCCATTCAACACCTTCGTTTTTTCATGTGTCATTCATTCAAGTCTTTTCATTCATCTTTAAAGCAATTTTCCACTTATCATGATTATCAGAAAGCAGCACGTCAATAACCACAGCCCTATTGGTGCTACAACCTATTTGTTACTTTTCTACGTTGGGGCGCAAAATACCGAATGCTTACTCACAATATCATCAGCTCCGATTCATAGCGCACCAGGGCGTTCTTTTCCTGTACCAGCTTGAACCACTCTTGCATCAGCTTAGGGTCATCCTTCTTTCCCATGCCTGCCAAGAGAAATGTTGGAGTCAATTCTCAAGACACACACTCCGCTATTTTCACAAGCTCAACAGTCAGGCAGGGACAAAAATGGAGGGGGGCAAAATGTGCAAAGAAAGCTGAGCGAGATGCTGCCAGAGAGCTCCCATCAGGTCTGTTTGTTAGTTTGCCTCTCACACACATAAAGTTAAAACAAAACAAAAAACAACCCAAACCCTCCCCTGGATCTATGCATTCATCTAGATTCTTCCCTAGATGGTAGGCCTCCCATTCCAGAATAGTCAAAATGGCAATGCTCTGTGTTGTATTTCTTAATTTGTGTAATTTCAGACCTTCAAGCAGCCTAGCTTTGAATAACGGATATTATGTGATCTGGATATTCAAAAGCAAGTGAATCTCTCACCCATTCTTATAACTCAGAAAACAACTTGACACGTAGCTACAGAGTGACTAACAGACAGATCACTGTACAAACTCAACACACTTCCTTGTGTCACAGCTAATTTAAAATATCTTTGTTGACATGGCCTGTACATTATATTAAGGACTAAAAGCAATCATTTCCTGATTTCTATCACAACAATTTCTAGGTGTATTTTCTAGCAGTAGATCCAACAACAATCTCTCAACCAAGGTATAATATACAATGGCAGTTCATTACAGACAATACCAATTCAAATACAAACAATGTGATTCTAAGGCGATCCTGATTATGAAGGAATTGCCTCTATTGGCTAAATTGACCTAGAAACATTTAGAAAATTGGCAAATGGAGAGACCATCAACAAAAGTTTCCCAAACTCTCATATATCCAAAACATAAGCTTTTTCTCTTGATGTGAATCTATCCCAACTTTCCTGAACTGACACAAACCAATTGTTTTGGAACTGCCATTTCTAAAATTCACAGATAGTAAAATGAAAATATCATCAATAACTATATCAAAAGATGTTTTGTATATTTAAAAATGCAGGGCCTTCAACAGTGTACGGTTACATTTAAAGGCCAAGAAGAAATAGTGAAGGTGAAATAATCAACTAACAAGGTAGATCCTAACTGAAGAGTGTTTCCCCAGAATTTCATCAATACAATGTAAAAGTCATAATCAATTTGGATTCTTTGCGCAGTTTTGTAATTCCATCTGAATGGAACAGTTTTTCACTGTTTGGTTATATTATTAGGTCACATTATGCAGCAGCTGGTTTATATAACAAAACATATTTCTAGCATCTGTTGAGAAAACACAACAGTCCCTGAAACTAGACACCGTTTTAGGAATCTCACTGTTGCTTGAACCTCATCGTTGAACGGAAGAGGTATGATCCACTGGTTCTTGCTAGTGTTCTTACTTCCAGTGGCCTGGCGTCCTGTGCTTTTTCCTCCTTCAAACCACTAAAACATCTATGGAATTAGGGCGAACAGAAACCATATGAACCCCTCATCCTAATGCATTACGGTTTTCAAGTTGTAAGTGGCAATACCTGTCTATTGCTCAGTCCAAGCATGCTTTTCTGAGCATCTCTGCACAAGTGCCCTTATAGCCATGATGAAAGGAGAGAGAGAGAAAGAAAAGCTTATACATGCAAATGGCCAGAATGGTGGAACCATGAAAAGCGTTGGAAATCCTCCCCACTCTTTCCACTGAGAGGATACATCAAAGAAAAATTCCTAAACAAAATAGCCAAATATGTGTTATTACTGACCTATAGAAACTTTTATTTGACTTATTTTGTAAAAACCAATGAGCAGGAGGAGGAGGTGGGGAAGAAGCATGGACAGTGGATGAAAGCCCACTATGAAAAGCAGATACAGTTGTTAGCATAAGTTACACACACAACAGTCACATTCCACCCCTTTGCCCCATGCCTTGGGAAATGGAAACTCTACAATGGATATTGGGTCCACATGAGATAAAGTTGACAAAATGCTTAGCAAGATATGGACTTCAGGAAATCAAACTGGATCACACAAGTCAGGAGGATGACCATTCAAATTTGAGGGAAATCAAGGAAAATCAGTTGCAAAAAACCAAACCAAACCAAACTACAGTATTTCTTTTTCCCCGTTAATTTTATAAGGATTTTGGTTTCTCCTCTTATTTTCCAAGAACCTCTTTGGGATATCTAGCATGTCAAACAGGAACTTTGCTGTGTTGCACTATTACCACCCCAAAGAAAGAGCTTCAGTAGCCTGGAGTATTATAGCTACCCCTCACAGTTCACATCTAAAAAAGGAATACTGTAATTTTACAATATTATCAGGGACATTTTGCAATACGTTTGATAGTGAAGGTATCACTGAGTAAGAAGGAAAGAAAGGAGAAGTTCTGTGAAGTACTTAAACAGTCACATGTTGACCAGGGTCCCTATATAAATTCAACTGCAGTTTGGAACGTGGATGGAGGGAATGCAAGAACTTACGTTACCTTCATGGGCACAGCAAGGACAGAAGGAGAGAGGTCTACGGCGTGGTGTCCCGGCATTGGGCTCAACTTCAATAGGACCAAAAAATGGGAGAGGAAGAAGGGACGGGAAGAGGATATCGGAAGTGGAGAAAAAAAGGAGGAGAAACAGGGTGAAAATAAACAGACAAGCAAAAGGACAAAAAAAAAAAGCACAAGAGTGAGAAAGAAAGGAAGCAACCAACCAGAAGAAAATAGGAAAGAAAAAAATAATACAAAAAATGGAGACGCAGAAACAACTCTCTACAAATGAAACATCCCTTGTCAACACTGATGGAAGAGAACAGACTGGGGTATTGGAAACGAAAACAGCAAGAGCCACAAACATTACTAAGATGAAGAAAAATTGCCAAGATTTGACATGTTTTGTGCATGTTGATTTTTCACGCAATATTACACTTTATGGATATAAAGAGAAGGTAATACTAAGAGCTTGGCGAGCAATATTAAGTTTCTAAGAAAGCAGGATTCCAAAATATGTTTGAAAGGCCACTTTTACAGTTGGCTTCATGCTGGGATGAGGTTCCCCCACAAAAATGGGTTAATGATAGAAAATGTTTAATGTTTAGAAAACAAAGGCATATAAAGAAGGGCCAATATTTTCTAAAGCAGATTGACCAAGATTATGTATCCCTTATGTTAAATATTTTGGGGTTGGAGCCAGAAACATCTACAATCACAGAAAAGAATCTTTGGCAATAACTTAACCAATAATATGCTTAGATTGGGCCTGCCTTAGCTTCCATCCAATACATTTTGTTCTTGGTACATATATACTTGAACCTTTCTAACTTCCATATTATTATAAATTGAACGAAGTTTATTACTTAGCACAGATATTTCCCCCTTTTGAATTTCATGTGAAACATAAGTAAGGCTCCAAATAGAACTCCATCAGCTATTGTTTTAGACTTTGGGGCTTCAAATAGAAAGAGAATGCAGAAAACTATGGAATATACTCCAATGATCTGTAATGTATTTGTAAAGGAAAAATTTGCATGGAACCAGGACCAGTAAACAAACATTCCTTCTCAGAGAGGCACAGAATTCCTCCTTCTGAAGAGATAGGAGGAGGCATATTTCTCACTGTTCGATATTCTGAATCAATTTTAGGTCCCACTATTGTTTAGACAAATCCAATCATTTCCTATCTAGCTATGTTGACTAGAAAAGACCACCCAACACCATGAAAAATTCAAGGTACACTCTAAATCAGGGGTGTCAAACTCACGTCCTCACGGCAGCGTCACATGACATATCAGGACTTCCCCCCCCTTTGCTAAACCAGGCATGGGCGTGGCCAGTGCGTGACGCATCCGGCCCGCAGGCCGCGAGTTTGACAACCCTGCTCTAAACATTTCCAGAATGGATTATCTAATATCAGTGGGGTTTACTAGGCATGGCAGGCCCAAAACAATAATGCATGCTGAAGAGGAAAAACTCTATAGGAGGACCCAGAGGAGCAATTACATGAGTTTATATGTAAAGTGACAAAGTCTTATAGAAAGATTTGTGACGTAAGGATTACAGCAGACGAACTGTAGTGAAACTACTGTGAAATGAGGAAGAACCATCACATTCCTTTGAAAGCATTCAGTAGAAGCCAGAGTTACATGTACTCAAAATGGAGGAGAAAGAGTCATGTTTTCCATTTTGAAGAATTACACAATTTGGGGAGGGAAGTTCTTTTAGAAGGGACCATCACAGAACTAGAACAGAAACACACAGGACGGATCAAAATTAAAAAAAAAACATCAGTCTGCAAACAGGGTGGGGATAAACCAATTTTCATAGACAGAAGAAACATTTATATTGAGTATGGAAAAGTTTAATCAGAGGAAAGGAGGGTACAGTATGGTAGCTACATAAATATTTTACAAAGTTTCTGAACTTAATCATATTTGAAGAAATTCCACTGCTGGTATCTACAGCATATCTAGATAGAGATATATAATCATAAAATAACTAGCTCCAATGTCCCCAAAGTAGGTTTTCGTTATTGTTTGAGGAAATCAGACATGGAGACGCATGTCCACAAGAACAATCTATGTATTATTTAAATAACAAAATAAATCTGGAAGAATAAGTTTTAATTTTGAATTATCTCTCAAGATCCTGGATTGGGTATCTATTTCAAGCTATTGGAATTTTACAGTTCTAACTGACCAGGTTTGCATCAACAAAGCAGCATGGGAATGTTTTCTTGAGCTCTCACAGCCTCTAGATTGACAGGCAGCAACAATAACAAAGAAAGTGTTTGCACAATAACATTCACTGAACCAACCTTGACTATTTCTGAACTAGCAACAGTCACTTGTGCATGAGGACATCAACCTTAGACTACTGAAAAGTGTTTCCTATCTAACCTAATCCTTAAATAGTATATATAAAATGCAATGTCTAGATTGCTAACTGGTACACAGGTTATGCAACACATATCAAAAATCGACATGGTCTGTCAAGTGTTAATTTTAATTAAAATTATAAAACCTTGTAGCCTGACTATCCCTTGGATGATTTGTCAAATAATTAAATTTTGCAGAAAAAGCCTTGTTGAGGTCACCAGAGTCTCAGACAACTCCTTATCCAGTCCAACAGTGAAGACTCCTCCAACCCCAAAAAGATCTTTTCTATCAAATACTACACAATAAAGTAAACTTCCATACTCTCACATCTTCCATATATGTCAGTCTGCAACTCCATCATCTCCCACAAACACGGTCCAATTATAAATTATATAGATTTTTTTAGCAGAAGACATCTAGAATAGTGCAGGGAATGTTGAAGCAAAGCATTAAATAGGTGAATTACATAACATTCATCTCCACTGTTTTGCTGATCAACCAATGCAATACACCTTGTACATCTCACAGGCTTGCAAAGCTCAATGCTCAATACAGAACTTGCTGAGGAAATTTTTAGTAGAGTTCAGGATATACACAGCGGAATGTGGGGTTGCAGTTTGATATTGAAGTCAATAATTGAAGTCTTCAAAGTGTCCAAAAAGATATATTTTTACTTGAACTAATACAGCACAATTATAACATAAACAGTCCAGTGGATAAACAGAACAATCGTTCTCTATTCTAACAAGCAATAAATTTGCTCTCTACTTATCTCTCGTAGATAAACTCTCTTTCCAGCCGCACGCTGTAGATTCAGTAACTCCCACACAGTAAGCAAGCAAACTCTCTAACTAGCAATCAGGCACACACACACTAACAAGCGCTTTGCCTCTATTTATGCTCCTTACCAATCAGATCTTGATGCATTTAAAGCAACAGTGTCAAACATGGTTTGTTAACCTTTATATTAGGAAACTCAATTATTGTGTGGACATAGTCCTGACAAATCCCATCTTGAAGCAAAATTCAAAGAACAACAAAGTTTCAGCAGTGTAACCCTACCCACTGCCATTTAGGCCCACCACCCTCATTACTAAAATCACAACTTTCAATAGCCAGAAATATCTTGGTCCATTTTAGCTGCCAGCCACAACTCACTTACATTCTAATTCTCTCCCATTTCTAGTTTTGGGTTCAAGAGTTCCTCTGGTAATTTAAAGATTCTGACGCCAACTCCTGTGGGAACATCTCTAATCTCAGTTCTTTTATCAGCGAGCCAGCACAAAGGATATGTTAGAGACTCTATATGGACATATGAACAACTTGGAAGAAGCCATGGCTGAATGAAAGATGGAACATGTATTGAAAAACGTATTAAGATTGGAAAGGTTAGTGGAAGCATTATTTATTAATTAAATTTATATGCTACTCCTTTCACTATCAAGTGACTCTGGGTAGCTAACTATGCCATAAATAACAGTATAAAACAATTATGCTTGGAAAAGATTGAAGAAGTTGATGGGAGTCAGGCAGTAGACAAATCTAATAAAAAGTAAATAAGTTCCTGGAATACCCTCAGAAGAGCTGTGCAAAGTGGTGAGTGATTGTACATATAAGTTATATGACAAGCACCTGACCTAACACATTAATTAGAGGATGTTTGCAATATTTTGTGATTAAGCAACATGAATATAAAGCAACATGTTACTTATCTATTCACGGCCTGAGAATGAATTCCTCTTCTATGTCAATAGTCAGATATGATTTGAGTACCTGTTATACTTTCCTTGCTACAAAGAAACTATAGTTCTATGTGATGCATATACAGCATTCCTCAAGAGGAAGATGGCTTAACAAAATCACTTTCCTTGCACATTAAGTAGATTATGATATTAAAATTACAACTTTTCCTTTTAATCTTCTCTGGCTTTTTAAATTCATAGGTGCCAAGAATGATAGGAAGTGCCAGCCAACCCATACAGAGAGCACCCAGTTGGGGAAAACTGAATTGGTTTATCTATGTTTAGTAGTAAATGCAATTTTGGTTCTGTTAGAAATTATTATACCCCCAGTTCTTATTTTGCTGCCATATTTTGTCTTGTCAAGAAAAGTTTTGTCCTCTTCTCACATAGAACGAAGAGCTTGCTGTTTCACAAAACCTGCCAATGAGACATTCTGGCTGGGTATATTTGGGGCCCATGAGCAGATGATGGGACGGCGGGCAGTCCAGCACTTCCAAGGGAATATGCTGAGAATGCCTTTAACACAATGTGACAAGTAATATTTGACTGAGCAATTTTAATTGCAAGAGCTGCATACATACAACTAATTGGGGAGGGGTGAGATTTGGAGAGGCTTTCCACTAAGTTTAACAGAAATGTTGCTTTCAAGAAGGTGTCTCACAGGATTCTCAAACTCTTTGGTTCCTACTGTGCCAAAAAACAGCCATTGGCAGAAAATGGGGAGAAAAGGTGTTTCAGGATTTTGGAGGAAAAATGGTTTCAGAAACCCTGTGGGATGTGAGGTGGAGAATGAGAATCTGGGAAGGAATATATAGCCTGGAGAATCCAAACATGTGGAAAGAACTCTTGATTTCAAACACAGGATAAGGGTCTTTAGAATTTCTTATTTTATTTACTGACAAGAAGAGCACCTTAAGCTTCTCTGTGTGTAGCCCATATAAAGCAGCTTCCTTGACATTCAATTATACATTTTGTTTTTTGTGCCTCAATTTTTGACTCCTGTTGACTGCCTGGACAAGTTCCTGCAGTTCTCTTGGCAAAATTTTGGAAGTGCTTTGCTCTTACCTGCTTCCTAGAGCTGAGAAAGAGTGATTGGCCAAGGTCACCCTGCTGGCTTCGGGCTAAAAGAGAGACTTGAACTCACAGTCTCCCAATTTGTAGCCTGGTGTTTTAACCATTACACCAAACTGGCTCTCCTCTCCTATCCATTTTTTACTCTGAAAATGATAAATAAGAAGGACATTCTCATGTTAATTTGCCCTAACACAGAGATACACAGAGAGGGAATACTCTTATGTGTATTTCTTTAGAAATTGCTTATTTGACACCAATACATGGTAAGATACACAAAGAAATTTAAATACCTGAAAACTGGCAAGCTGTACACAGTGCCTGGTTTAAAATGTTAAAAGAAAAATTGAAATAGTGGGAGGACTTTGAACTGATTTTTTTTTTTGCCATTGATCAGGAGCAGGGAAGAAAAATATTTTTCAATATGAAATTCATATTGGCTCTATTTTTTTCTCCATTAATAAAAAGTTGATTGAGCAGACTTCGATTTTGAAAGCTAATTTTGATTGGCTAATAATGGATTTCATACAATCTTGCACAGCTCTGATTTTATTGTACAAACTTCTTGTTTAAAAAGCATTGTTCCTGATACCTATGCAGTAGCACATATTTTGACATAATTTAAAGAACCTGAAACATTTTCAGCTCTGTACTTGGGACTTGAAATCTGCTCCTGTTAAAACCATTCACAATCAAGAACATGCAATTTAATAATAGTATAATCCCTCAGCCCATAATGTGCATTTGAAGTAGCACTGAGGAGCTACTTCAAATGGGAAAAAGACAATGGAGCCCAGTAGAAAAGAAGTGGGTGGGCTTGATTTCAACTACAGTGATGGCTGAGGGCAGGTAAAGGGGAAGATGTGTGAAAATGCAGGCTGGCACACAAGCTGTTTGCAAGAGGAGGAAAGGGAGGAGGAAGGCATAGCAACTTTACTTCTTTGTAAGCTAAAAAAAAGTGGGATAGATAGCTTCACCACCAGATGGATTTGCAACTGGCTGACAAACTGTATTCAATGAGTAGTCCTTAATGGGTCTAAGTCATGAAAGGAAGTAAGCAGTGGGGTACCACAAGATTCCGTCTTAGGCCCAGTACTCTTCAATATCTTCATAAATGACTTAGATGAGGGAATAGAAAGGAAATTTACCAAATTTGCAGATGATACTAACCTGGCAGGAATTGCTAACACTCCAGAAGATACCTAAAGAGCCAGATGGATCTTGACAGACTTGAACATTGGGCCCTATCTAACAAAATGAAATTCAATGTAGAGAAAAGTAAAGTCCTACACTTAGGTAAGAAAAACCAAAAGTACACATATAAACTGGGTGAAACCAGGCTTAATAGCAGTGACTGTGAGAGGGATCTTGGAGTCTTAGTGGACAACCAGCTAAATATGA
>JANHFK010005352.1:28165-38388 GCA_036250565.1 Sibynophis collaris | reverse complement strand
TTAATTCTTTTAATTCATTTTAACTTTTGTAATATATGTGTTTTAAACCGACTGTGAACCGCCCTGAGTCCGACAGGGGAAGGGCGGTATAAAAGTCAAATAAAATAAAATAAAATAAAATTAAATTAAATTAAATTAAAAATTTCCAGCCGCACTGTAAATTCAGTAACTCCCATACAGTAAGCAAGCAAACTCTCTAACTAGCAATTAGGCACACACACACTAACAATTGCTTTGCCTCTATTTATGCTCCTTACTGATCGGACCTTGATGCATTTAAAGCAACAGTATCAAACGTGGTTTGTTTAACCTTTATATTAGGAAACTCAATTATCGTTTGGACATAGTCCTGACAGAACTGAAGAATTAGTTCTCTCATGTTTGTTTGTTTGTTTAAATGAGATTTGATCACCACTTGAAACCCATTGGACTCTAATGAATTGAAAGAGCTTACAAAACGAGACACAGCACAAAATACAAAATATACTTGTAATTAAAACAGTAAACTTCAAAATCTAATTCTTCAAATTGGAGACCAACATTAAAATACACTTGGTGCGGCACTGCTGGTTAAAATTAATCCCCAACAGTCTTCTGGAAGGCCATGATGGAGGACTCACTTATTTCAATGGGTGCTGTTAAAAGAATGCCAACCGCTGGGCGTTCCCCACTGTGTCTCCTAGTAAGTGGGGACCATTAGCAAGTGCTTCTTAATTTTTTGAACCGGGCAAGCAGATAAAGGCAATCTCTACAATACCCAGGCCTTGGGCCAGTACAAGTCTTCGCAGCCAGCATCTTCTACTGCATCCAAAATCCTACCACTGATCAGGGCAGCTCCTGCAGCAGAGGTCTAATGAAATTCACTTCCAAACATCTTGATTTGTTACAACAAGGTAAAAGGTAAGTGGTCAAATTAAGCCAAAAGATACCTCTTTGAATAAAGTAAGGAATAAAAAAAGTAAAAAGGAAGTAATCAAAGATAAAGTTCAAAGTACAAGACAGAAAGAAAAAGAAAAATAGGAAAGAAAGAAAAAATATATAAAGAAGTAGATTTACCGCAGGTATAAGTACAATTATAAATTTACTTCTTTCTCTGAAGTTGCATTATGTCTCTTTTCTATGATCTCTCCTATCTAATTATCAAAACCATAAATCGTAAAGTTCACTTTTTTGTTTTATGCAAAAAGTCTGTAACACATTTTGAGTTGGCAATAAATATTACTTTTACTCTAATCAAGCAAATTAACTTGGCAATCTCAGCAAGTTCTATCGTCTTCTAATGCTGACAGCCACAATCAGTTTTTGGACACAGTTTGGATTTGTATTTGTTTCATATTTGCAATATGGCATGTCTAACATGAAGGTTTTTTTAAAAATTCACATTAATCTTGAAATATCCATGCCACCCAAATCTCAGGTCATGTTCTTCTATCATTAAGAGCTTTTTTATTTCCCAGCAGCACTCAGTCTTTTATCCAAACCAAACAGCAAGCTACAAAATACAATTTCAAGTCAGGTAAAACTAATTTTTCTTTTTCCTTTGGATCTTGTGTTTAAATTGTGATTTTTCTCCACCATAAAATTAGATATATCCCTTTGCCACTGCTTAAGTGGTAAATCAATTGTCAATACAGATATTATCCAAAATAAAAACATCAGTGAAACATTGGACTTCCAGGGCAGAAATGGTGAACTGAAGATGAATTCACTAAAAGTGAAGCTGACGATCTTGGCAGAATGAAGATGATTCGGCGAGTAGACAGGCTCTTTGTAATACCTCTCTGGATAAGGAGATGATACAAGATCACCCACAAGTGCTCCAGATAGCATTTTTCATGAGGAGATTGCAAGACTGCAGTCTTTGGCAAGTTCAGACGAGGGAATAGCTCTCGTGATCAAACTACCGTTGCATCTTTAAGGAGCCTTGGTTCACAAATTTCCTTTTCTAATTAATTTCAGAAATTCGACTTCAGTCAAACTCAGTGTTGAGTTACAGCAAGGTCCTCTAGTAAGGTTTACCACAAGTAAGCTAAAACTGGTGATAAATTATCTTAGAGCCTTCACATGCCTTCCCTTAACATTTAAACAACTTTCCCCAACACAGCACTTTGCAAATATATTGGAGCACAACTCCCAGAATTCCTCACTTCTGACCGAGTTGTTCAGATGAAGTCACATTCTGAGGGTTTCTTTTGGAGGGAAACACTAATCCCTCAGGTTTTCACCATACTAACTGAAGACTCCCTTCATTAGATATTAATTAAAGCTGCTAAGTTTACTGTAGATATTCTAATTGGATATTTTAATTGGAAATTCCAGTTCCAATTCGATTTGTGAGCATTCTGGCAGCTCCGTGACAAAATAATTGCATCAACATCAGTCACACAACATGAACTACAACTAGAAAGCCACAACTTTCCTTTTTCTGCACTTAACACAGCATTGCATTTAAAGCAATGTTTCTCAAGCTTGGCAAATTTAAGAGGGGTGGGCTTCAACTCCCAGAATATCCCAGCCAGCAGTCCATATGTCTTAAAGTTGCCAAGTCTGAGAAATACTGATATAAAGGGATACTGCCATTTAATTAAAGGAATACCCATTTTTCCTTTGGGTATTGAGATTTTGTAATCTCAAAAATAGCTGAAAAGTAAATATTTATGGCATGGTTTAAGAGAAATAACTGGAAATTGTGTCATTCTATTAACATAATTTCAATGAAAGAAACACCATATAATTCCAAAAAGAGGCAGGAAGTAATAAGTAGTAGTGTTGCATACAGTCCTTTTTCCAAATGGAATATGCAAATAGCCAAAGGACACAGGTTATGGAAAGCAAATTTGACTGGGTTTTGTTTTGTTTGAGCAACGTACAACTGTTATATGAAAAATGACAGTGTTCCTTTAAATTATTTCAAGGCCTATTTTTTAAAGCCATCAGTTAGCAAAAGTGAAAGGAAGACTGTTTTCCAGGAGGAATTAGGAAAAGGAAGCAGAAATAGTAGTAGAGTGGGAAGAGTATCAGCCAGGAAGGAGAGCCTGCTAGGTATAACTTAGCATGAACCCTTTTACAGCTCCATCTACAAAGCTTTCTAGAAAAACACTGAAAACATGACTCTTCCCTCGGAGCAGGATGCTGTATCAGTGATCATTGTGTGTTAAGATAAATGAGATGATTTTTTTTACTTTGGCACTGAAGGTGTTAATACTGTGTGTTTTTAAAAAAAAAAAACTATTTGCTGGATTTTTATTATTTGCATCTCTGGCTACTTTTAATGTTGTTAGCCACCCAGAATTGTTCAGCAAGCAGGCAGCCATATGAACATAAATAAATACATGACATGATTCTGTCCTGTATCTTACAAAACAAAATACATTGAACTAGCACCGAGTCCCTATAAACTGTAGTGTTTGTGAATGTAGTGGCCCATATGTGAAGATTCAAGCAATCTATGAGCGAAATATGGATATATTTTTTTTGCAACCACTAAATCCCGAAATGCATTAAAAAAAATTATAATCTAAATGAAGCATAAATGAACAGACTTTTTTCTTGAAGGGTGGATGGAAAAAGGTTAACAGCCTTGGAAAAAGGATGGTTTTTAAAGAAAGAATATATGAACCTGGAGTTTGATGTGTCTTTGTCATTCACATAGTGAAATTCACAGTAGCTGAATGCAAAAACAAAAATATGAATTGCATTCCTGAGGTCATCAGCTCGAGAAATAGTAAACTAGAACTATATTTCTCAACTTTACAAAGTGTGGACTTCAGCTCCCAGAATCCACTAGCGAAATCCACACATTGTAAAGTTGCTAAGGTTGAGAAATAGTTCCACCTTGCACAGGGGTGGGATTCAGCCAGTTCATACTACTTCGGGAGAACAGGTTGTTAACTTTCTGAGCAGTTTGGTGAACTTCTTGGAAGAAATCATTAGAGCAGAGAATCGGTTGTTAAAATATTTGAATCCCACACTGATCTTGCACTTCCTAAGTGTAAAATGTGCAGTATAGAGAACTATAATGGCCCCTTTTCAATTCAGTGACTGCTACAAATGGAAAGAGATAAAAGAGATTTAGAGATTTGAGCCTCCTAAATAGGCTGTCATGCTATCAAGCTGCTAGAAGAATAGAATTTCTAATTAATTTGTTACTGAATAAACTTGTCTACATTAAATTAATCAATATCCCCAATTCTTAGGACTATGCAAATATCCAGGAATGGATGTGACTGTTCTGGATGAAAACAGAAAACCGCAATTCTTAGAAGTAACAGTCCAAAAACTCAATATAGGAATAAAACACATGATTAATCCTAGGACAAAAAGAAAAGATGTTTTCATTATGAACAAAGGACAATTTCCTGACAGGTCATTTTGAACAGTGAGATTCTTCTTCAGGGAGGGACAGCTTGAGTTGGTGTGAAAGCCAAGTCTGATTTCACTTTGAAAAAAGTTGAACCAGGGCCATCTGAAAAACTGTTTTACTATTCAAAGCAGTCTGTGCGTTTTCACATCTTCTCTGCAGTTTTGAGGTCTCTTCTGTATCTTGTTACTATATCTAATGCAAGAGTGAGCAACCTGTGGCCATCAGTTAATGCTGAACTACATCTTACATTATTGCCAATGATGGCCAAGGTTCAGAAGGAGGAAATGAAAGCATAGCAACTGCTGGCCGGGGAATCCTGGACGTTGAAGTCCAAACACCTTAAAATGGTTTAAGTTTGAGAAACATCACTCTAGAGGATCACAAGGAGTTTTCTCTTAATCTATTTCCATCCCTCCTTTTTTTAACTGCAACAAGCTTGATCGTTTGCTCATTTATTTATTTATTAGATTTAAAGGCTGCTTGACTCCAAAACAACATTTGGTGGCTTGTATTTTGAAAGAATAGAAAACAATAATTTAAAAAAAAAAGAAGAAACCATGTACTGTATGTCCAGACAAGACAAATTCCACATGTTACAAAAGGTAAGGTACACATGGCAGGTATAATTTGCTTTCTCGGTCTGGTGGCTTTCCAGCCAAACTGAGCTCTGAAACAAAAACCTGCTAATGAAAGGACTGCTCTAGAGTCTTTCCTTTGAGCTGGAAAAGGGGTTGTGCCCTCGCCAATCCATTGGGTGGTTCCATCTCATTGCTTGTGAGCTGGGGTGGCGAGAAGTCAGTGCAGGGGAACTGGAGCAGGAGAGGGTGTCAGCAAGGTTAGTGCCAGAAGAGAGGGTCTGCCATACATACCACCCAGATGCAAGTCGATGAGGTCACTGTAATAAGACTCTCCCCAATAGTCTACAACAAGGAATTGGTGAAGAGAGAGAGTTATTGGTTCAGGTTCCCCCTGCCCCCACTCCCTGCCCTCCCCACTCCCTGCCCAGATTTCAAAGCATTCTATTAGAGAAATTGCAAACATGAGAAGGTACAGAGAGAGAGAGAGAGAGAGAGAGAAAGAGAGACAGAAACAACAATAAATCATGCATCTTTATAATCATCATATGCACATACATATATATGATAGATACTAAAAAGACAAGGAAAGGAAGTAACATTCCCTTAAAAAAAATAGGCAGGCAAGACAGGCAGGGATGGACTTCCAAGCAAAGGAAGGGAACAGGCTAAGTTTTGTAAAGTTTATTTCAGTATGTGCACTTCCCTGTTTCTTATATGCCATTGGGGGCATTAAGGAAGGTTCTGCAAACATTTTCCAGCAGGAAGAAATTCAGTGTATGTTATATATATTCTCCAGTCAAAGTAGGAAGAGACAACTATGTCCATAGGAGAGAGATCAAGAATGTCAAGATGGTAGGCAGCATGGTCGAAATTCCATCCTTGTGTACGTGTGATGACAGTATACTTATGTACAAAGGGGAAGGTCTTTGATTGTGCTGCTGTGGCTACTACCTTGACTTGTTGATAAAGTCTGCTCCCATGAATGCCACTGGCCTGGGTACTGTTGAGTGTAGCAAGGATGACTTTAAAGGAGAATATTTGTAGCTCAGGTTTGAAATGAGGGGTCCTTGGTATTCCCTGAGTTTGCTTGTTTCCATCTCCAGTCTAGGTAATAGACTGGTAATATCATCAGTCATATCAGACTGATGATATTACCTAGTTTGGATATTGAAATGTCTGCAAGAAAGAAACCAAGTTCAGAGAGCACCAAAGACCCCCCAAGGATGACTTTCTTACTTCATCCTTCATCCTTCAGTTGCTCAGCCATGTTGCCTGCTTTTATCTAGGAGGCTAAAGAATTGCAAAGTTTACCTCTCGCAACTATTTTTTAAATTTTACTCATTCTTCATACTCTACCATTCATCAATAGGACTCAATAGAATCCAGGAGTTTGCTTATGAGATCCTAAGAAACTCTTGAGTTGTTAAACAACTATGTAACAACTTTCCTCAACAAACAATCATTTTGTATAAATAAAATAACAATTAACATAGTCCATCTGATGTAGCCTTCTTCACAGAACTAAAAATTGCGGGCCGATACTGTTGGAACTGAGCAATAGTGTAATAACAACACAAAATCTCAAAACTCAGGGGCATTAAGGGGCTTACATTTCTCTTTTGTAGAAAAGGAATATTCCTCCCCAAAATTATATTCTATGGAGAGATCCAATGAAAAATTCTTCCAATAGAACTTCCTTTAGATCCAAAATGTGGTTTTAAAAAATATTTGCAAAGTAATTATGTGAATATTTTTATTTATTAAAAGCATCCCCCTTTATGGATTATAAAAAGAAGAAAAAGACCTAGAATATTAATTACTTGAAAATCAGTTTCTAGTAAGAAATTACCAATAACACACCCAATGTACCAAACTTTCCTTTGTGGCTTTCTTAGGCAACACACAGAGAGAAGTTGGTGGCAACTGCCAATGTTTGTAAGCACTATTAAAAGGCATTAAAACACTTACTACTTGATTATTGGTGATTTGCCATTGGGAAGAAGTAAAAGTTTGATTTTTTTTCCTTCAGTGCCAAGATATCTCAGGTTCCCCCCTAAACTGTACAAACTATACTTCTCTTGATAGAGAACAAAAATTTTGCCTAATGCAGAGAACTCCACAATCCAGAGAAAACAATCTATAGAGTGCAAATTTGTGCTTTAGGCAGAAAAGAGGTTTTCCTTTCTTTACATCTCCACAATAACAACTCTGTGAGATAAATTGGAATGAGAGAATGGGATTGATTCAAAGTCACCCATGAGTTTCTATGTCTGGGACTGTGTAGTCCAACACCTTAGCCACCAATCCATTTTGGCTCTTTATCAAATGTATACCAAACAGAAATATAGCTAGTGGTGGAGAACCTATGGCATGCATGCCAGAGGTGGCACGCAGCGCCCTCTCTGTGGGGACACGAGCTGTCAGCCCAGTTCAGCTCTGCTGTGCATGTGCGCGTGCTTCCCGCCAGCCAGCTGGTCTTTGGGTCTCTGCCGTGCATGTGTGGGGGCCAAGCACGCATGCGCGGGAGCGGGTGCTTATGGAGACACACGCGCATTGTGTTTTGGGGGTTCGGGTGCACTTTGGGCACTCAGTCCGGAAAAGGTTAGCCATCACTGGTCTAGGTGTACCTCCAGAGTGAAACAACCCACTTCACAAGGATGTTATTTTAACATACATCATCAGCCAACAAAGGATGGCTGTTTTGCAAAGCTTTTCTTCCCATCATGTAGTTTCAGAAGAGCATCATCTCTGACCACACTGACAATTAGTCATTAAAGGAGAGAGAATGCAGCTCTTCAGTAATTTATTTCAAAAATGTTATACCACTGCATTCTGTGCAGTATACAACAACAACAAACAGTATCAAGAATACACTATAATGAAGTACAATAAAAGTCCAGGATGACCCACCAGTATTATATAGGCACTAAAGGCTACTTAAAATGAATGGCATGTTAATGTCTTCTTAAATGCTAGAAGCGATTGGACTGGGTGTAGAGTTGAGGGCAGAGTTTTGAAAGATGTGGGGGATACCAGAAAGAAGTCCTGCCCCTTAACCCCATAATTGTATTTTGTCAAGACCTATCTAATTGTCCTTAGAGACCAGGGAGACTCACTTGGGATTACCGCTAAATGCATCAAACCGACAAACTACATTAAAAAAAGACACATGGGAAGATATAGGTGGGAAATAGTTGAGGATAAGTCATTATTGAGATTGAAGTGACATGAACATCTAGAAATCTTATGTCCCACTTGATAGCAGAAGTGTCTGAACCAAGTCTAAATTTCTCTTTCTTTTTCAATAGTCCTATCAAACTATTTTAAATTCTTAACCCTGAGTGGAAAAGACAATTAACAGTAATGATGGGCCGGCTTCAAAAGTGAAACCTTGGGGAAGGCAGGTCTCTGGATATTTTCCTCAGCCACTACTTTCCTCATCTCCCATCACATTTTGTATATATAGTGGAACTATGAAGATCTTCTGCCTATCAGTTCACCACCACTGCATGTAATATGTGGGAGGTAATGATCCCTCATCTTACAAGATTGCTCAGTCTCTTGTGGCCCTATTTACCAGGATGTCAAAGACAGCCCAACCAAAAAGACTTGACTTGTTGCAAGTCAAAAAAGTTAACCTGCATTGGCTGCTATCTGCGGGAAATCTACATGTGAAAGGACAAAGATGGATTAAAGGATCACACCCTGTTGTTGAACCAGGAAAGTGGACTAACAAAGGCATGAATTAGCTGTAGACTGTCGTCAAATGTATCTTCATCAATGCCTTAGAAAAGCATGGGTGATAGTTTCTAGTTGATCAATTGATAAAGGGATTACAATACCTATAGAGGGAAGATTCTCAGGAGGTGAGTTTCTCAGTCATCCAGGACAAGGTTGTCCCAAAGGTGCTTTTTTTAAAAGGCAACTGGACTTCCTGATTTTTCTTTAAATTATTTCACTTCTCATCCAACAAGTTTCTTCAGTTCTAACTAACTGGTGGGAAGTCCTTTTAAAAAGTACCTTTGGGACAATATAACACAAGAGAAAAACTTCCTTCTAAAACTACTCCTGCTGTTAACTGGAGATGTTCACCTTCTATGTTGGTCAAGCCTTGGATCGATCTTTCTCTACTCCACTCCCAGGTCTGTGGAACTCTCTTTCCAATATAATGCAGGGGTTGCTACACATGCATTGTGTGTAAAAAGACTTTAGACCAGTGGTGAAATCCTGCCGCTTCTGTCTGGCTCGCGTGAGCCAGTGGCGTGTGGTTTGGTGAACTGGTAGCGGGGGCAGTGCGAGGCTCCACCCACCCGCCTGGAAGTCATTACTTCCTGGTTTTTAACCCTATGCGCATGCACAAAGCCTTTTGCGCATGAGCAGAGGGTCAAAAATCAGATGTGACAATGGTGCGCATGCGCACACTTCTGAACCAGTAGAGAAGGTAAGTAGATTTCACCCCTGCTTTAGACCCACATCTTTCCTAATGGCCTATGAGAATTATCTGTCTGTTTTAGGAAACATTTATCCTTTGTCACAAACTAATCATTTAATTTCAAAATAAGCTTTTATAAACTGTGCATGTCTCCTATATTTTAAAGTAACTATTAGATTCTTGGCATGTTGCATACTACCTGCCTAAATAACAGTTACCTTTCAATCAAATATAAATAGACAAATAAGTAAGCTTTATATAGAAGAATGTCAGAACCACTCTTCCACTGTTGTTCCCCTATTTTAAAAAGTGGGTGAATTGAAGGGTATCTGAATGCCAAATAACATAAAAATAATTGTGCAGATTGCAAAAGGACCATTGAGGCTGGAGGCTTCTCTGGCCTCAGGGTTTTTAGTAAATTTAAACCAGAGCCAATTGCAGGATAAAAAAATGCTACATCTCTAGAATTTGAATTGCACAGTACTGAAAATTTCTATAAAATACCTATCTAATGTATTTATATTAAAATACTAGTTACTTCCGTTTTTTGATAATGAAAGCATGAGATGAAATCCTGCAGCAAGAACAGGCCCTGTACTGTAACTCATTCTAGTGGGGTTTCACTTCTAATTTTGGTTATATGCCTTGTTCAACTGTATCTGTTCTTAGTACACTGATTACCATATTTTTTGGACTATAAGACACACCGGAGTATAAGACGCACCAAGATTTCAAAGAGGTAAACAAGAAAAAAAAAGGGTTTGCCCTCCCCGGCCCCCAGGAGCAATCTGCAGGCCTCCCAAACCCTCTGCGCATCCCGTTTTTCGCAAAAATGGGATGTGCAGAGGGT